>PVJN01047245.1:0-16101 GCA_004026805.1 Lasiurus borealis
GGGAGTGAGTAGGCCAGTGGGGCAGTTGGGGGGTGAGCAGGCTGGTGGGGGGGTGTTTGGGGATGCTCTGGCCAGCAGGCAGAGTGGTTAGGGGTGATCAGGCAGGCAGGCAGGTGAGTGA
This sequence comes from Lasiurus borealis, assembly GCA_004026805.1. Taxonomy (NCBI): domain Eukaryota; kingdom Metazoa; phylum Chordata; class Mammalia; order Chiroptera; family Vespertilionidae; genus Lasiurus; species Lasiurus borealis. The sequence goes on from PVJN01047245.1 coordinate 122, forward strand.
TTAGGAGCCAGCAGTTCTGGATAGCGAAAGGGATGTCCAAATAACTAAACCAACAGTCAGGCATCCTCTGAGGGGTCCCTGATTGGACAGGATGCAGGCCTCACTGAGGGACATCCCCACATGCATGAATTTTGTGTACTGAGCCACTAGTAGAAAAATAAAAAAAGATTTCTTAGTAACCTAGCTTCACATCCTTGTACAAACATAATAGAAAAATGGAAGAATAGATTCAATTTCTTCTGGGAAAAATGTGAACAATGGTATTGACCTATCTGGGTGGCCATTTGGAAAGAAAGATTCACACTTCCCACTGTATACTAGGATCTGCATATTTCAATTACACTAAAGATTGAATGTAAAAATCAAAACTATAAATGTATTAGAATCAAAACAATGTGGGAGAATTTTTTGGACATTTAGAATAGAAAAATATTTTCTAATTATGATCCAGATTCAGAGACTATAGTGTAAACAATTGGTAAATTCAAATATGTTTAAAAAAACAACAAACTTTTGCAAGTAGAAAATACAAGCAAAAACCATACTATAAGTTAACTATAATGCACAAGTGACACATTGGAACAAAATATGCAGTCAGCGGTGTACACAAAGGTTTAGTGGAAGAAATTAAAGAATAATTGAAGAAATTGTACAAATCAATAAAGAAAATATCTATAAATGAACAAACAATGGATAATAAATATGAAAAGACTGAACATAAAAATGAAATACAGATGGTTTTTAAAACACATGAAAAGATGCTCTCAGAAAAAGTGGAAGTCAAATTTTAAAATATACTGAGTTGCTACTTTTTATACGTCAGATTGGAAGCTAATTAAGTCTGATAATATACTCTATTGATGAGGCTTTGGGAAATGAGCATGCCTGCTTGCATGAGAGTAATAGTTGGTGAGATTATTAATGAATGGGGTTTTTCAATATTTAAACACATTGCAAATGCATAGACCCTTTGATCGCCAACATTCACTTCCGAGAATTTATACTTATATATGAAATGGCCTATTGAAAGTGACCCAGGACAAGGTTATTTATTGCAGCATTGTGTATACTAGTGGAAGTTTGGAAGCTAAATGGCCATTCATAGGGGAGTTGATAAGTAAACTATGTCATATTCTTAGTTCTACAAAGGAAGGAGGGTGTCCTTTATATTTTTACTAGAGGCCTGGTGCATGAAATGCATGCACTAGTTGGAAGGGTATCCCTCAACCTGGCCTGCACCCTCTCCAATCTGGGATCCCTCTCACAATCTGGGACCACTGGCTCCTCACCGCTTGCCTGTCTTTCTGCCTGATTACCCCTAACTGCTTCTGCCTGCCAGCCTGATTGCCCCCTAATCGCTCCCCTGCTGGCCTGATTGCCCCCAACTGCCCTCCCCTGCCAACCTGATCGCTCACAACTGCCCTCCCTTGCTGCAACCAGCCTCCTCTGTGTGAGATGGTGGAGATGCTGAGATCGGCCTCGTCTACACTGTGCAAAGCTGCAGGATCCCCATACCTTACTGTGGAGAGCCTCTGCTGTGCATGTAGCCATCTTGTGGCCATCTTGTGATGATCATCTTGTGACGACATCACATGAGGACATGATGCCACTTAGGCTTTTATTATATAGGATAATGGACATATTCCAAGACCTATTTTAAAGTGAAAAACCCAAAGTTCAGAATGATGTATATAGTATGCAGCCATCTATGTGACTGGCGGGGAGAGGGGGTAGAGGGAGGTGGGTAGAAGAATATATATTCAAATTTGCTTACATTTGCATAAAACAGCACTGGAAAGAAACTGATTTAATGACTGATTACTTGGTAAGAAGAGGAAGGAGGACATAAGAGAGAAGGAACAAAGTAGGAAGGTGAAACTTTGAATAATTTTTAATTTGGGAACCATATGATTGTTTTACCTAGTCAATAAACTTAGAATGTAAAGTGAAATTAAAAATGAATTCTTCTAGGAAAATGGCCAGTCCAAGATATATTGTAGGCTGTAAATTTTTCTCTCCCACACTTTTAAATTAAGCAAGACATAAAGGGAGAGTGGAGATGGTGTCAGTACTACTAATAAAAACAGCTCAACGTGCATGCCTTCCTGAAAGTTGGCAAATAACAGACACAAGCTCAGCACATTTTATAACTTCAATCATAACACTGAGGCCACTGGCTATGTTTCCTGTGTGTCTGACACCTAGAATTGATTGAGATGCTTTAAAAGGTGTCATGTGAAAATTCAACCCTCATAACTAGAGAGCAGAAAGCTGGTCAGCATGCCTTCCCCATTTTTGGTTATTTCCTCTGATCATTAATGCCTCCTTCTATGAAAGCAAAATAAGGAATAAAACTAAATTAGTTTAGTCGTGTGTGTGGCAGGTCACTCTCTATTTTGCCAAATATTATGGGAGGAAAGGAAAGGGGAGAACTCACATATGCTGAGTTTACATTTTTTACATTTGGTCCTCACCATCATCCCCTTTAGGTGGATAATTAGCCCTTTTATTAAGTGGGTGAGGAAACCAAGGCTTAGAGGGGTAGGTCCTTGGAGTGAGGAATTGAACCTATATCTGTCATCTCCTAATGTTCCAGAAATGTGTGAGACAATTGTCATCCTGTGGCAAGCATAAATAGCATCTCTTTCCACCACACCATGTTTGTGTAATCAAGTTGTACGTAGTCCTTGTAAAGTTTTTGATGGGGACCGGTAAAAAGGAATGACCAGGAAAGTGAATAGAAGAGGAATATGTGAAGAATAGAGGAGAGGGGAGAGAGAAGAAAGAAAAAACATATTTTGTAGTGGAATTGATCCCTTAGACTAATGTCAGGTATTTGGGGATTATTCCAAGCTTTTTGTTATCCTGATTTATGATAATTGGGTCTAGCTTCTTTTTTTTTCCCCTGAAAAAGGGAAATATTGAAATGATGCCTCTTCGCACATTCACCTAAGGTGGCCTTAACTTCTCTGCTGCAGAAGACTGTTGATGAGCTGTGTTTTGAAACTCTTTTCCTTGAAGGCTAATGGAGCTGACTCAGCCAGGTGGCTGTCCCATTGCATCTTCATTGCTGATAAGAAGTGCAAACATTAGAGCAAAATTCATATTTTTCCATGCTGTTTCACACGGAATAACTTCGCTTGTCCTAAGTGGTTAGTTACGTTCCAACTACTAATGGAGGGCCTATGTCCTCAGTGGTAAATATGGCAGGTAGTGTGTGTGTGTATATATATATATATATATATATATATATATATATATATATATATATATATAAATTTAAACCTCAACTGCAGACAAGGGCATATCTCTTTTTGGAGAAGATGGAAATTATTTTCCTGGTACTTTGTTTCACAGCATCCTGATGAGAAGAGATTGGAAGGCCTCTCCAAGCAGCTGGACTGGGATGTTCGCAGCATTCAGCGCTGGTTTAGACAAAGACGCAACCAGGAGAAGCCAAGCACACTGACGAGGTTCTGTGAGAGCATGTAAGTTGCTGTTTTTCTTTTTGAAAGAAAAATCTGCAGAGTAACTCATACCATGCCTGAGGTGAAAAATAAAGGCTTGGTCCAGGCTCCAGAGGCCCCTGAAAAGCCATCTAGTGGGGAAAACAGTCCATAAAAAACTGGGGGAATAGTAGTACAAGTTTGTGGTTCCACTTTGGATGCAGTGAATGAAGTTGGCTTCTGCATGGAGTTTCTACAAAGAAGACATATTACAGAACCTACAATGGAATTTTTAGTCAGCCTCTTGAAATATAACACTAAAAATCATTACATTTATAGTTTGAATTTTAATAGAGTAAACTCTGTCATGATGTCCTTTCCACTAATAAAGCTGAGATACTGGGATATATTATCAGAGGGTCACACTGATGATCTACATTCCTGGAGATTTAAGAAATGGCTGTATTATATTCTTGGGTGAGATTAATAAAGCATTGCTTGAAGGTGGGGCATGGAATGAAATTCTCTACTGTTTCGGAAATCTGAAGTTTATGGTGTGTAAATTATATCTCAAGGAAGCTGTTAAAAATGATAGAAGACCCAGAGAGAACTCTTCTAGCACAGGGATATTTTGAAGTAGTGACACTCAATACACGTATCTACAGGAAAGTTAGAGAAAGGAATATTGAAGCATTGAGCACATCCCCCACAGAGGGAGGATTCTGCCTCATTGTTCTAGTTGGTTTTCCTCCTCTGGGATACATGGTACTTGTGTCTAACCATTCTTCCCTTTCTTTGGGAGCTATTTCCTGACACATGGTCATTCAACAGAAGTGCTGTCTGTGTAGCTCCCTCCATTGCAGGCTCTTTCTATTTGGGGTTAAAGTTACATTTTCAGTTCTGGCTTTCAATTATGCCCCAAAAGTGTTTTAGCAATTGTAATATAAAGCTTAAAGGAAAACCTAATCTTCTAGGACAGTGGTCGGCAAACTCATTAGTCAACAGAGCCAAATATCAAGAGTACAATGATTGAAATTTCTTTTGAGAGCCAAATTTTTTAAACTTAAACTTCTTCTAACGCCACTTCTTCCAAATAAACTCGCCCAAGCCATGGTATTTTGTGGAAGAGCCACACTCAAGGAGCCCAAGAGCCGCAGTTTGCCGACCACAGTTCTAGGAGAATGAGTGAGAGGCAGAATAATGTCATAAATCCTAGGGCTGGATAAATATGGGGTGCATTAACAGGGTCTTCAGGAGGTCAGAATATTTATAAAACATGGGAAAACAGCCTCGTAGATACAATCTGCAAAACCCTTCCTGTAATTGAAGTTAGTGGCAGATTATGGAGGAAGGATTTATGCATCTGAGCTCCTGCTCAGAAGCTGGGATTGCTTCCTGACCTGGTCCTATCAATACCCAAAGGGCCAGGGGTCCATCCTAGAACTGCAGGTCTGAGTAGGGGTGAAGGGGGGGGGGTCTTAGCACATGCCCACACACTGAAGCTCAGGTGCCATCTGCTCCAGCTCCCACTAACTTACTTGGTAACTCTGTGCTAGCCCTTTCTACACTATGCTGAGTCTACATCAGCGTGTGTAGGAAGTAGTCAGTCACCTGGATCCTATTAAAGTGCAGATTCTGATCCAGTCATTCTGGGATGGCAGCTGAGAGGGCATTGTTAGCAAATTCCTATGCCATGATGCTGGTCCATAGATCACTTTGACAAGCAAAGCTCATGTCTATGTCTTCTCCCTGAATTCAGCTGGTTCTTACCTGCATACCACAATCACCAGGATGATTACTGTTACAATTAGTTAAAAATATTTCAATTAGTTAAAAATGTCATTATATTTAAAATTGTTTTTCTTGAAATATTAATGCTTATTGCATGTAAATGGCTAATTATTTTGTATCTATGACCTAGTAATAGATTTATTTTGTATATTATAAAAAAACAATGTATCTGTTTTAAATTAAAAAAGAAAAAAGAAAACATTATGCTAAAGGAAAGAAACCAGTCAAAAAAGGTCACATATTGCATAATTCCATTTATAGAAAATGTCCAGAACAGGCAAATCCCTAAGACAGAAATCAGATCAGTGGTTGCCAGTGGCAAGAAGAGAGGGTTGGAAAGTGACAGCTGACAAGTACGGGGTTTCTTTTTGGGGTGATAAAAACGTTCTGGAATTAGCCCAGCTGGTGTTGCTCAGTGGTTGAGACTATATAGACAAGCTATGAAAAGATAAATAACCAAGAGGTTCCCGGTTTGATTCCTGGTCAGGACACATGCCTGGAGTTGCAAGCTCAATCCCCATTGCAGGGCGTGCAGGAGGCTGCCAATAGATGTGTATCTCTCATCAATGTTTCTATCTCTCTTCCTCTCTCTTTAAAATCAATAAAAACACATTTTTTAAAATGTTCTGGAATTAAAAAAAAATTTAAATGACTGCTAGAGTCATGGCAATGTGAAGGCACAATGTGGGGGCTGGGGGTGCATAAAGGTATCAATTATGATCATTTCCCTTGGGTAGCTTATTTATAATAGTGTCATGTAAAATGTAATATATCTCAATATGTGAGAGTCAAGACAGGTATTTAAAAATAACCAGATACGTGTGCTAAATGATTGGTATGCACAGTCAGTAACTGAAGATTAAAGATAAAGATCAATTTTGGGTTAGAGCACACACAGGGGTTGCTGGGACTAGAACTGAGTCATTACCAGTGGCCTTTGACCCTTTTGCAGAAGACTGTTGATGAACTTTGTTTTGAAACTCTTCTCCTTTGCCCTCTGGGTTGACAATAGATTCTCCTATTGTTTGCATCATTTATTCCTTTATTTTCATTATGGTCTTTAATGGGCCACTTCTCCCCATTCAGTCTTCCATCTCTCATTTCCCTTTTTACCTTCCATCCTCTGTGTAAAAGGAGTTTTTTTCTCTCACAACTTCTTCCAAAGTCATGTGTCCAGTGCAAATGTTTCTTCTGAGTCACCTCCAACTGGCAACTCTGATTTGCTTCTACTCCTAACTTCTCTTTTTCTCCTATTCTTGTATGCTTCTGTTCTGTTACAGGCTGGACATAAACCAACCAGCCCTGAGATCCATTAGTTAAATAGATCCATTCATGCCCTAGTTCTGATGGGTCTCATAAATCCTATTATTTATCTGATACACTTGTTTGCTGTAATTTTTTTTACATTTTTCTAAAATACTATTATCTCCATGGCCTACTGCTTTAAAACCTTAATGATTTTCCTACAACAGTAGGATCAATATTAGGCTCCTTAGCCTGATCTAGTCTAGCCTTCATTTGATGTTAGTTATCCAGATGACCCCTTTCTTCCAAAGGGCTATGTTTCCACTGTCCATATTTGGTTCATTCCTGCCTTAATATGTTCCATGCTTCTGATTGAACCTCTGCCTTCTTCTGCCCACCCATTTACCCTATATCCATTTGTCAAACCCCCTCGGAAATGTGCTGTGACAATTGGGTCTGGAGGGAGTGCTACTTCTTCTGAATTCTTAATCCTTATTGGAAGAGCTAGTCATTTAATACCGAGTCCCGTGTTTACTTATGTGGTTATTTATCTTTTCATAGCTTGTCTATATAGTCTCACCCTAATTATATGTGCTCCTTGAGGGCACAAGAACCATATCTTGTTTTTCTTGCATTCTTCTCTACCTTTACCACAACATGTAGACGCTGCTGAATCAATATTTGTCTAATGACTCTATGTTCAGATGACAGTGTTTTGGAAGAATTTGCTGATCTAAGTTGGCATACTGGCCCTACCCCCAATGAAGAGTTGTCCAATATACTTGGATTTTACCTAAAATTCATCTGGGGATTATTACTGAACTAGGGAATGCTCCAAGACAATTTCAAAAGCAGAAACCAGGGGGAAAGAATGGGGTAGCAAATAAGTACATTTAGATAGTACCACGGAAAATAAATCAGAATTATATTGTTCTGTACATGCATACATGTATGTCAGAGTTATTTACTCACCACTTTAAAAAATAATCTGGTAAAGCCATCTTAACCAGGGATGCACTTCATAACCACCTGGTAAGCTTTCCAAAATATGTACACATGCCCAAGTCCCACACCAGCATGTCTGATTAAGTGTGGGGACTCAGGTGGATCTTGGACATGCATATTTTGGGAGAAATATCCTGAATACTGATGACACACATCTCTGGTTAAGAAGCACTAATCTCTGAGAAGAGATGACTGCTGTTCAAATCTACTAAATGAGCAAGACAACACAATTTTGGAGCTTATAGATATAGGGCCCCAATGGAAAGATTCTGTAGGTTTTTTTTGTTATGTAAGTACTGCTTTAGAAACCATAGCATCCCTCCAGGGGAATTGATTTCATCTGTCAGCAGCATAGAATGCACCAAGATGCATGCCAAACAGTGCTTATAACCATCTGCTGGCATGTCCAATTTTGGGCACACCCATTTAACACAGTAGGAGAAGCTGTTCAACAAGTAATGTGTTGAAACATTGATGTGAAATTTTTTTTCTTCATGCTGATGTCAGCATTTACAGCTGTATTTGTTTTGATGAATATGTCTTCCAGAAGCATTTCAATCTTTATTAGAAATTGAAATAGAGATTTTCAAGAGGGAGTAAAGAATTTATAAAAATGAGATGTCATGTGAGACATTTTAGGAGAAACTGGTTCTGAATGGGAGTCATTTAACTGGGGGATCAGGCTTTGAGGCTTCACCTTCCTCCTCTAACAATATCTGGATAATATAAAAGTAAATATCTGAAATGAAGATATCTGCAGGGTGACACAGGAAGGGGCAGAGATAAATTTTCAGAATAAAATGCTTTCCTCTCAATCGTGCCCTATTTATGCTCATTAGTTTTGAATATTGTGCCGTAGGTTTAATAGCACACATCTGAGAGTAAATATTATGTGTGGCTTTCATTTCAGCAGTCTATTTGATTGGACAGATAAATCTCCCACACGATAACCTGAAAATGTAGGGGAAGGAGTAGTCATGCTTCACAGATTAGTGCTAATTTATTTGGATTGAAGTTTTATCCGTGTGGAGACTTGCTATAAGATGCGGATCCAAGATTGTCTTTTGTTTAGGAATTCCATTTTAGACTTGATGCTGATTAAAATGACCCCAAATGCTTCTGTTTCTGTATGCTTCTGTTAGTGGTAGCACAGTGACCAAAATCTGGGAACCTTTGGAAATTGGGTCTTCATTTCTGCAAAGAAGGCCTGTGGTCTTCTTAATTTGTGATTCCATTGAACTAAGGATAACTCAGCATGAGAAACGAGTGGCCTAACCAGTTGCCTTCATGCTACCAACTTGGTTATTGCTTTTATTCGTTAGCTGTTTTATTTGGACAAATCAGGAGTGCTGTCTGTGACTTCAATACAAAAGTGGAGCCTGATAATTGAGGGGCGAAAAGGATTGGGGTTGTACAGGAAGCAACAAGTTGAGTCTCATATTTCTTTATTTCAGATCAGTCTTTGATCTGAGGAAATTGTCTGGTTTTTATAACTCAGTCACCTGTTTCAAAAAAAATCAACTGCATATTTTTAAACTGCTTTAGAATCTTCCATATTCCACGCTAATGATGGACAAACTTGCCAAAAAACAATTCAGTTTTGATGATTTTCTCCATTAGATCATGACGTGAGCATCTTTTACAAAGTTCACCATCAAAGTTATGCTGGAGATTGATACAGTTTCAGAACAGGAAAATAAGAAAAGTGATGTCTTCATTTTATCAGCACTGGGATACATGATTGGCAGTGTGTCAATACTGATCATAAGTTTGAAAAAACAATCATAAATTTGGGGACAACTATTCAGGCCTTGAATAGTATAATGTTGAGTTGTTTTGTTGCTGTAAAGGTGGTGATTATTTTTCATTAATACAAAATGATTCCTGGGTTGGTGAACAATTTTCATCATTAAAAGTCCAGAGTTACTCTGGCCTCATTATTGTTCAAATTTGGTGTTGAAGCTATTCTTGACTATTTCCAGGGGTTTTAAATCGGTGGGTTGTATTCAGGTCAGTTTTGACATTGGAACAGGAGTCAGGAAACTTTTCCTGTAAATGGCCAGAAAGTAAATATTTTAGGCCAGGTGAGCCTGGTGACAATTACAACTCTGCTCTTATACCACAAAGAGCTCTAAACAATGCAAATGTGCATGGCTGGTTTTCAATAAAACTTTATTTACAGATATTGAAGTTTGAAGTCATCATTTTCAAGTGTCATGAGGCATTATTCTTAATTTTTTTTTCTCCCAGTAATTTAAACATTTTACAACTATTCTTAACTTATGGGCTATACAAAAACAGATGGCCTCTGGATTTGGCTGGTGAGCCATCGTTTGCTAAGTGCTTTAGGATTACAGTAATATTAACAGTTCTTTCAGTGTTTCAAGAAAGAGAATGTGTTCTTGTAGCACCAGGCACAGTAATTCATTGCTCAGAGTGTTGCCATGTAATAGAAGCATTATGACAGTTCTGTAATTAGTCCTGAGACATGGTGCCTTAATGCAGTTACATTTGGCTTAATCAAGCCCTCTTTGAACTTATTAGTATTCTTAGGCAGTGTCGCTTTCACTACAAACATTATGAAGATTGATGAACCTGACTATAGGCAGTCTATTCTTTTGCCTTGAATAAGCTCTTAAAACCTTTCTCCCTCATTCCACTCCAGACCTACCATCTGTAGCAAGTTAACTCGGGTTTTCCAATTAAATCAAGCCTCTCACATTCCTTGATGGCATATGGGTAGGCCTCTAATCCATGTGTACTGGATAATTAAGGAAAACATAGTTTTTCTAAAAATATCAAAGAGGCTGTACTTTGGTCAAGCTGGCTTCATACTCAGTATTGTTGGTCAGTTTTCTTTAAATATTCAGTTTCTTAAGGCTCTGTAGCCCGACATTCCGAGTTCCAATAATTTTGTTCAACATGGAGTTGGAGAGTGATGAAAAGGACAGAGGATAGCCCTGGCCAGGTGGCTCAGTTAGTTGGAATATCATCCTGTACACCAAAAGGTTGTAGGTTCAGTTCCAGTCAGGGCACATATCTAAGATTGCAATTCAATCCCCAGTCGGGGCATGTATGGGATGCAGTTTCTCTCTTATATTGATGATTCTCTCTCTCTTCCTTCCTCTCTCTCTAAAATCAATAAACATCTGCTGGTGAGGATGAAAAAAAAGGGTAAATTGAAGAATAACTGAATTTATATTACATAGGCAATATATAAAATATTTGTAAATTTTAGAGAAAAATCCTCCAAAGCCTACCAAGCTTTAATCTTTTCTACTTATACAAGATTGTAGTCTACATATGTGCCCACACAAATACACATACATGCTCTGTATCTAAGTTTGGTGCCTGCCCTTCTCGAAACTTTTTTTTTATAGAACACACCTCATCAGTGTGTCTGAAGAAGACTATAGAAACATTGTGTTTTATGCTTTGTCTTCCTGATCTATAAGTCACTATTCTCTGAATGGCAATACAGTCAGTTGTGCTATAATATGATGTATACATTCCACAAAATTGCATAACAAAACAAAACAACACATGGCTTATGAGTAAAATGTGTCAGGACACAACACTCAAAAATTTCATCAGTGACATTAAAAAAAGAGTTAAGAACCTAGTAAAAACAGGTGAGTGTTATACATGTTAAATGGTTAAAAAATAGAGTTTACCTTGATATTTGCTTGTAAATTGCTGCTGGGTACTAGTTTGCTAGAGCTGCCATAACAAAATCCCATAGACGGGGTGGCTTAAACAACAGGAATTTGTTTCTCACAGTCTAGAAGCTGGAGGCCCAAAATCAATGTGTCACAGGGTTAGTTTCTCTTGATACTTTTCTCATTGGCCACCTTCTCCCTGTGTCCTCACATGTTTTTTTTCTCTGTACATGCTCACTCTTGATGCTCCTTCTCATAAGGACACCAGTCATATTGGACTAAGACCCCAAACTTAGACTCTCATTTAACCTCAGTTGCTTCCATAAAGACCCTATTTTCAAATACAGTCACATTGGACTTCAGGGCTTCAATGTATGGACGTTGGGAGGCACAATTCTGTCTGTAACAGTATTGGAAGAGTTACAGCTCATAATTTCTCTGAAGCAGAGAAAGGAACATGATCCAAAAATCAGAGAGCAAGTTGTGACACCAGATGGGTGTGGCTTGTAGCACGTGTGAATTGAGGTGGCTTGGAGATGTTTGAGAGGGGTGTGTGTTTTGTCTATTCCTGCACTGCTCAGGTTAATTCAGTGTAGTTCTCTGCCGTTACCCAGAGCTTCTGGCAGATGAAATCACGTATAAGCAATTATGAAATTTTTGTTATACTCACATAACACTGAAAGGCATTCGTGGTTTCACAACAAGCTTTGCAGCGAGATTAATGGGACAGGGTAGTGTGTGGTGGAGGAACTCTGGAGCCCAGCGGTCCGAGTTCGTCTTCTCTCTAGGAAAAACCTCTAGAGTCTAGGGTATTTGGGACAGATGTTCCCCCCCCCCCTCACAATTTCAGTTTCTTTCTTTGTCCAATGGGCAGGTAGTACCTGCCTCATACGGTCATTGTGGAGGCTAAATAAATGAGTTACCATCTATATAATGTAGAAAAGTGTGTGGCACACATAGGGGTAGTGAATGTTAGGTACTGTCAACACCATCACACAGCCAGTTGTTAGTCAAGCTGGTGTAAAAGGAGCAGCAGCAAATAGCTAGTATTGTGTCAAATCTGTGCCCTGGCAGTGTGGCGCCCACCCGCCCTCCCTCCCATAGGACACTACCTACCACAGGCAGCTCTGGTGTTTGTCATTTTTGGAGGAGAGATCCAAGGAGAACAGGTTCTCAATTTAGATGAAGTTCTTTAGTTCTGTAGAACCCCAGGAAACAGAACCACGTGACCTTGTAAGGTCACAGGGCTGTTAACATGGACTTTACTTACACACAAGAAAAAAGATGCCAAACACGTCTGGGTTCAGAGGGCCAGAGCCCTGGGCTTGCTGTTGTGGAACGACATGATAGAAGTCAGTGAGAAAGGGTTTCTTACTTCATCAGGGACCTGTGCCCACTGTGCCTGCAAAGGCCAGGGCTTTTGAGGCATCACATGAGAAATGTCAGAATGTCACACAGTGAATGTCTTTGAGCCACAGTGGTTTAAAATTTGCCAGGCGATTCTGCGTAGGACACAGCTTTTCTCTGCCAGGAGGGAGAGGGAGCAAAGCGTGGAGCCCAGCAGGGCTGGCTTTAGTAGAGCCACCTGTGCTAGAGCCAGGACAGTCTGATCAGCTGTGGGAGGGGCCGGCGTGGCTTCTCAGTGTGGGAACTTGAGTTAAATGTATTATTTACTGGTTACCTCCTATGTGCTAAGGAGGCAACTGACCTTGAACAAATTTGAGGCTGGGAATCAAATGCACCTGGCTCATGTCTTAGCTCAAGCTATGGTACCCTTAGCGAGTAATTTAACTTTGCTAGGTCCCAGGGGCCTCTTCTGTAAAGGACAAATGACGCTTCCTCACAAGGTCATTTGGGAATTAAATGAGGGTTATATATAATGTGTGTCTCTCCATGCCTGAGGCTTGCAGAGTTGAACAACCATTTCTGACTTTGTGGGACTAACAAGGGCAATTGATTCTCCTTATTAGTAAAGCTGGTCAAGATGTCAGATAGGGAGCTGTATAACCTGTGATACTTAAGTGATGTGACTTATTTCTAAGGCCTTTTCCTTATTGCCCTAGCCATGGAGCTTTCTGGGTCTTGTATCTTAATGTGCCATCAAGAGAACTAATTTTAGATTGTTGAGAAGGAAACACTTTGTTGCTTCCTCTTGGGAATCTGGTCCAGTTTGCTCTCTCTCTTTCTGTCCTTCTCTTTACCCTGCCTCCTGTTGTTCCAGGGCCAGAGCTTCTGCTTCCCTCTGGCTATTTGCCCTCCTGTGAATAGCTCATGGGGGCCACATCCCTTGACAAGGGGCAGACAGGAGCCCTAAGAAAATCCTCAACCATGACTAATTTGACTGTAATTGTCTTAAAAGTTGGTGCAGTGCACATGACTCTTGATGTGGAAATATAGAAAGAGTCCTTTGAGGAGTGAATGTTTGTTTATAAGGTTGGTGGTAGAGGAGTGCAGGCATGTGGACAAAATAGCAGGAGGCCCAGCCATGTCCTCTTTGGGAAGATTTGAGCAGATTCCAAGTGACTATTGGTGAAGCAGATCTTTGGGGTTTCTCTTGTTAATGTAAAAAACCATTGAAACCTGTAAAGAATTTTAGTGAGTTTATTTGAGCCAAACTGTCAACATATACCGGGAAGCAGAGCCTCAGTGAATTGAGATAATGCTCCGAAGAATGGTGGGTTACATTTGTATTTATACATTGCAATCGAAAGAGGGACATAGGTGGGTTATATGAAATTCATTGGTGATGGATTAAGGAGGTGGGATAAAGCAAAGTAGTAAGAAATCCCTGGGATTGGATAAAAAGTAAAATGATGGACACATATTTAGATGAGTGCAGGAACAATTAACATGATAATGAAGGAACTTGTGGTGTCTGTCCTGGAACCCAGCACTTTTTGTTGTGCCCCAGGGACTCCAGAAAAAGGGAAGTTACAAATTACCCAGACATCTCACAGATATGTTATCTTAGAGGCAAAAAGGCAAATGGGCTCAGTAAAGATCTAAGTTGATTTTTGTCAGGGAAAATATCGGCTTAGGACATGACTGTTTGTAGTTAAATATTTAATTTTCAGACCATCTTTTGTGGTTATCTTGGGTCTTTGAGTTTGCACTACTGCCACACAGGCCTCCCCTGAGCTTGTCAGGTTAGCATGTGGCTCCTTTCGTCCATACTCTGTAGGTCTCCCCAAATTGAAATTCATAATCAGATGGGAAACTTAACTAAATGCAATTAAGACCAATTACTTTCATTGTAAATGCAAGTCAAGCTGCCGGCAGTGTCCATTGGGCTGTCTTGACTTGAGAGAATTTAAGAATTGAAGAAAAATGACTTTAAAATCCAGCTGGCATGGCTCAGTGTTTGAGCATCCACCTATGAACCAGGAAGTCAATGTTCGATCAGGGCACATGCCCAGGTTGCAGGCTCGATGGGGGGTGTGCAGGAGGCAGCCGATCAATGACTGTCATCATTGATGTTTCTCTCTCTCTCTCCCTCTCCCTTCCTCTCTGAAATCAATAAAAAAATATATTAAAATGATTTTAAATGTGGACAGTATTTCTTATTTGGCCTATATACCATCTCATAGCAGTTGCTATGTAGAATAGAGATTTTTCAACTGAGGTCCACGAGATTTTTAAAATAAATAGGCAGTACCTTACCTCTTTTCTCTTAGGTTATCAAAACCAAAAATTGACAGCAGCAACACAACAATAGCTGTCCAGTGTGAATGAATTAAAATTACATCTATTTTTTGTCCAATCAGCAAAAATATATTTTCGGTATGCAGCAGAATTTTAGTAATTAGTTTAGATATGTTGTGAGATGAAAAGGTTGAAAATTGCTAATGTGGGAAGTTAATGATACTATTTTTCGAAGGATACATTGCAAATGAGGTGATGGAGCACCATGACATACAAGTTAGTAGCAGAATTGGCATTAAAGGTTAGTGCACAAGACAAGTCTTGGACATTCCACTTAATTCTTCAGGGTTCTGATAATATCTGTACCCCTTGTATTTATCCACAGATATAGTGACATTTTATGTTTTCATCGTACATATGATTACATAACATTAGGGTTTTTTTGCAGATGTGCTGGACACGTAATGGTAAGAGAATTAGATCCTAAGTAAGAAGGGGAAAACAGTGTTTACTGAGGTTATTTTTTATTCCGGATACTTCAGTAGTTCTTAACCTTTCTAATGCTGTGACCCTTTAATACACTTCCTCATGTTGGGGTGACCTCCAATCATAAAATTATTTTCATTGCTACTTCATAACTGTAATTTTGCTACTGTTATGAATCGTAACGTAAATATCTGTGCTTTCCGATGGTCTTAGGCGACCCTGCTAGTGGTTTTCAAACCTGTGGATCACAAGACCTTTGTAGTTGATCCTTATCACCAATGTTTGTAGTATGCTGAGTATTTAAAACCTTTTGTACCCCTGAAGAAACTGAAGCAGAGAGATGGAGTAACAACCCATGTCACACAGCTAGTAAGTGACAGAGTTGGAATTTGTACCCAAATCTGCCTAAATCTGGAGGCTAGTGTTATTTCAGCAGCACAATGTTAGAGAAAGCTCAAGAATATGGAATATTCCTACATTCAGAGCAAACATGGAAGGGGGGCTTTTTGGTGTTTTGCACATCCTGGTCCCCTTTCTGTTTCCTGTTCCCCTGCAGTTAATGAGGGACTAGGATTCCATGTTGTTGCTTTCCCCTTGGTCCGCTGACTGCACTTTGAGTCATTCTCTACTAGTGCACTTGGAAACTTGCTATTTTCACTCTTTGGGTCTCTCTCCACTATTAAGCTGTCTACTGCCTTGGCTGCTG
>PVJN01047246.1:0-16101 GCA_004026805.1 Lasiurus borealis
TTGGTGAGGTGATCGCTTTGAGAAGGGGCGTCTAGTCACACATGGACTAGAGCCTGCACGTAGGCTCTGGACTATCAGCCAGGTTGGTCAGTAAGGAGTGCTTAGGGGCCCCATCGGGATGCCCTGGCAGCTCCACACAAACCTGAATATAAGAGACTGCAAGTGCAGTGATGTGTTAATATGCACAAATGCGCAGGAACCTATGGAAAAAACACACAAGACTGACAGAAGAAACACCTTTGCCAGATTTTATGAATGCATCTGAGGTCACAGAATAGAATTAGGGTGTTTCTGACTCAAAAGCATTACCAACTGGTAACAAAATTAAAAGTTCAGAGGTAGAACTAAGGTTAAAAGTGGGGTTTTAAATGACTAATTAGTGTTAAAATGTATCTTGAATATGATTTGGGAACAGTAAGGATTTATTACTCTCCGCACCTCCTTCCCGAAAAAAATAAAATAAAATAAAACCTTGGTGTTGAGCTGAGGACTCTCATTGAGTAGGTGACTGCAATAAAAAAATGGTGATAATTTGTCCAAGACACAGAAGCCATAGGTGAGCTAACTGTAAGAACTCTGAGATAAAAATATAGGGTTAATTCTTCCTGACCTTGGATTTTACAATAGTTTAAGATATGACACCAACACAAAAGCAGAGAAAGGTCAAATAAATTACTCAATATCAAAATGTATGCTCTGTGCAAAGACCCTAGCACATCAGGGAACATACAGTCTATCGGATGAGAAAACGTGATTTTAAGTCACACATCTTGAAACATCTCGTGTCCCTATTTCCCCAAGTGCTACAAATCAATAACCAAAATACAAGATACCAGGGTTTGAAAGATCGATCTCAGCCTTCATGTCCACCAATATTTGCTTTATATACTCAGGTCCTCCTCCTACTTTGCATCATAAATGTTTACAAGGGTTTTATGATCTTGATAAAGTTGACCCCTTTATCATTAGGAGGCATCTTTATTATTACGGCCTCTCTTTTAAAGTCTCTATTTTGTCTGACATTAGTATTGCCTCCTCAGCATTTTATTTTATTTCATTTTATTTTTTTAAAATATATTTTATTGATTTTTTACAGAGAGGAATGGAGAGAAAGTCAGAAACATCGATGAGAGAGAGACATCAGATCAGCTGCCTCCTGCACGCCCCACAGTGATGTGCCCGCAAGCAAGGTACATGCCCCCGACCGGAATCGAACCTGGGACCTTTCAGTCTGCAAGCTGACGCTCTATCCACTGAGCCAAACCGGTCTCGGCACCTCCCTGGCATTTTAAAATGTTAATTTCCATGAAATCACTTATTTTTAGTGCGAGGGCAGTTTTCTCCTTTATTGATTTCCAAATTTTAGGAAGAGACTGCAAAGCCATCAATTAAATCACACAAAAGAGGCATCTTTACCTTTGGTTCCCAGCAGGCCTGCGCTGACCTGCTCCAGCCCCTGCCACAACCCTCTGGGCATTGAAACACTGTGCATGTGCTGCCTTCACTCAAAGTCAGCGCTCCCACATGGGTCAGCTAACTGAGCACGGTTATGCTCATGCCTATGAAATGTACACCGGCGAGGATTAGAGCTCTCACTAGAGCAACATTCTCTGCAGAGTAGTTTCTTTGGGGCCCAAAGGTAGAGAGGAAGTAACTTTTTTCCAACCCTTTACTTTCATGCTGTTTTTCCTCTGGAGTGCATGTCATGTAGACAGCATATGTAAAGGTCTTCTCTCCCTATCCATTCAGCTACCCTGTCTCTTCTGGTTGAAGCAGTGAAGTAATTTCTATTGTAAGTGTTTATTGATAGATATATAGTTATTGGCATTTTCAAGTTAACACAATCATAAAAGGGAACAGTAACTTCCCACTGACATAAAAAAAATAGATCTCAAAGACAAATGAATCAATAAGGAAAAAGTGGTCGTAAAAGACACTTTTTAAAAAAATTAATAAACTTGCCGAGACCGGTTTGGCTCAGTGGATAGAACATCGGCTTGTGGACTGAAGGGTCCCAGGTTCGATTCCGGTCGGGGGCATGTACTTTGGTTGTGGGCACATCTCCAGTGGGAGGCATGCAGGAGGCGGCTGATTGATGTCTCGCATCAATGTTTCTGACTTTCTATCTCTCTCCCTTCCTCTCTGTAAAAAATCAATAAAAATAATAACAAATTTAATAAATCTTTGTTCAGATTACAATTGTTTCTTTTTGCCCCCAATAGCTCCCCTTCACTCGGTTCCCACCCCACCTTCTGCCCTAACCTCTCCTCGACTGTTCTCATTCACAGTTGTACAATTTTTGTCCAGTTTATTCCCACACCCCCATACCCTTCTCCCCGAGAATTGTCAGTCCACTTCCTTTCTATACCTCTGATTCTATTATATTCACCAGTGTATTCTGTTCATCAGATTTTTAATTCACTTTTTAGATTCACTTTGTTGTTCATAATTTTTATCTTTACTTTTTTTCATCTTCTCTTTTTTAAAAAATATATTTTATTGATTTTTTACAGAGAGGAAGGGAGAGGGATAGAGTTAGAAACATCAATGAGAGAGACATCAATCAACTGCCTCCTGCATGCTCCCTACTAGGGATGTGCCCGCAACCAAGATACATGCCCTTGACCAGAATCAAACCTGGGACCTTTCAGTCCGTAGGCCGATGCTCTATCCACAGAGCAAAATTGGTTTCGACCTTCTTCCTCTTCTTAAAAAGTACCTTTCAGCATTTCATATAATATTGGTAAGGTGTTGATGAACTCCTTTAGCTTTTTCTTATCTGTGAAGCTCTTTCTCTGCCCTTCAATTCTGAATGAGAGCTTTGCTGGATAGAGTATTCTTGGTTGTAGGTTCTTGCTATTCATCACTTTAAATAGTTCTTGCCACTCCCTTCTGGCCTGCATAGTTCCTGTTGAGAAATCAGCTGACAATCTTATGGGTGCTCCCTAGTAGGTAATTAACTGTTTTTCTCTTGCTGCTTTTAATATTGTCTTTTGCTCTTGGCATTTTAATTATGATGTGTCTTGGTGTGGTCCTCTCTGGATTCCTTTTGTTTGGGGTTCTGTGCACTTCCTAGACTTGTAAGTCTATTTCTTTCACCAGGTAGGGGAACTTTTCAGTCATTATTTCTTCAAATAGGTTTTCAGTATCTAGCTCTCTCTCTTCTTTTGGCACCCCCACAATTCTGATATTGGTATGTTTGAAGTTGTCCCATAGGCTCCTTACACTATCTACACATTTTTGGATTCTGTTTGCTTTTCCAGTTGAGTGATTTTTGCTTCTTTGTATTTCAAATCTTAGATTTGATTCTTGCCTTCCTCTAGTCTGCTGGTAGGTCTCTGTATATTATTTTTTACTTGAGTTGGTATATATTTAATTTCTAGTAGGTCCTTTTTCATATCCTCAAGGGTCTCACTAAATTTATTGGCCTTTTCTTTTTTTAAATATATTTTATTGATTTTTTACAGAGTGGAAGGGAGAGGGAGAGTTAGAAACATTGATGAGAAAGAGAAACAACAATCAGCTGCCTCTTGCATGCCCCTTACTGGGGATGTGCACGCAATCAAGGTACATGTCCTTGACTGGAATTGAACCTGGGATCCTTCAGTCCGCAGACCAAAGTTCTATTCACTGAGCCAAACCGGTTTCAGCTTTATCACTCTTTTCTAGGAAATTATTGAAAAACCTTATAACCGTGGTCATGAAACCTATATCCAGTGGTTTGCTTTCCTCCATTTTTTTTTTTTTTTTTGGTTGTGATCTGATCCTTTGTCTCTGCATTTTCACTGCTTCCTTGAGTTGGCAGAGTGGCTTTGTGTGCTAGGTGTCCTATATGGCCCAGTGGCTAAGCCTCCCCAGTTATCTGAGGTGGACACTCTGGGTTCCCTCCTTTGTGGACTGTGTGTACAACCTTGTAGTTAAGTCTTGATTGTTGTTGGTATCACTAGGAGGAATTGACCTCCAGTCCAATTGGCTGTGCAGATCAGATATGTCTATGCTGGGAGAACTTCTGTGCTGGGGATGCCCTTTTGAGACAAGACGTGCAAAATTGCAAAAGCCTCTGTGCTCAGCTTGGATAGGGCCGAGTCTCAGGATGGAGCAGATAGCATTGGCTTCCCATCAGCCCTGCCCTATGAGGCTCCTGGATTGTGTTCTGAGGTAATCACTGCAAGCACCTCTAAGAGAAAGCCGCCCTTGAGTTTCACTCACTGCCAGACAATCCAATTTCTCCCCGAATGAACGAATGAATCTGGGTTCCCAGAAAGTCATTCGGAACTGGAATTCAGTGCATTCAGGAGCTTCCGTCTCCCTCCTGCTTTAGAAAGCCAGCCACACCCTCATCCGCCCATTCTCTCCGCATGCTCACGGGTCTGCATACCTCAGCCTTTTGCAGCTCCTCTGATTCTCAATGTCCTTTCCTCTTTCCCTCTAGTTGTAGAAGTTCCACTTAGTCAGCTTTCCTGTGGTTCTGGATGATGTCTATTTTGTCTTTTAGTAGTAGTTTTGATATTTTTGTGTGAGGCGGCAGTGTAGGTGTTCACCTCTGATCTTGGTTTCTCTTTAAGTAACACTTTAGAAAAGATGGATTTTGTATGTTTACAGCAGTGATTTTAAACAGGGTATCACACAGGCCAACTGGTGTGCTGCAACAATTTTTAAAACAAGCAACGGTGACTGTTCAGTCAATAGTAAAAATTAGCCAAGACCGGGTTGGCTCAGTGGATAGAGTGTTGGCTTGTGGACTGAAAGGTTCCAGGTTCAATCCCAGTCAAGGGTATATACCTTGGTTGCGGGCACATCCCAAGTAGGGGTGTGCAAGAAGTAGCAGATTGATGTTTCTCTCTCATCGGTTTATTCTGTTGATCAAATTTTTAATTCACTTGATAGACATGTATTTGTTCATAATTTTTTATCTTTTACCTTTTTCTTCTTCCTCTTCTTAAAGAGTACCTTTAAGAGGGAGATTCTGTACTTTAAACAAGCACACACCACCTTCTCCTACCTCCCCACTCCTGCCCCATGATTCTGAACCCCACTGGTAAAATTCTGTGTGCTCATCACATATATGCCAAGGGTAAATATAAACCCATTGCTTGGCACCCACTGAGCTGAAAATATTGACGGAACGACAAGGTAGAATTAGGGTGGGACAAAGCCATGGTATGTGGGAATGACCAGGATGGCTGCTGGGACCGGAAGTAGGCGGTTTTGTTTCTCAGAGAACTCGGAATGATGAGGATTGGTAAGTGGAATACAGACAGGTGACTGACTGTCTTTGTAGAAGATCTGGGGACTGAAATCAGAGAAGAAAAGGAAAGTTTCCAAAGGCTTGTGTCTGGGATGCAGCACATCTAGGAGGAAGGTGAGGCAGAACTGGTATTTCAAAATCACCACAAAGGAACAATGAAGCATTTCATATAATACTGGTTTGGAGTTGATGAACTCTTTTAGCTTTTTCTTATCTGTGAAGCTCTTTATCTGCCATTCAATTCTGAAAGATAGCTTTGCTGGACAGAGTATTCTTGACTGTAGGTTCTTGCTATTCATCACATTGAATATTTCTTCCCACTCGGTCTGGCCTGCATAGTTTCTGTTGAGAAATCAGCTGACAATCTTATGGGTGCTCCCTTGTAGGTAATTACCTTTTTCTCTTGCTGCTTTAATATTCTCTCTTTGTCTTTTGCTCTTGCTATTTTTTAAAAATATATCTTATTGATTTTTACAGAGAGGAATAGAGAGTCAGAAACATCAATGAGAGAAACAGACATAGGTCAGCTGCCTCCTTCACGCCCCCTACTGGGAATGGGCCCGCAACCAAGGTACATGCCCTTGACTGGAATCAAACCTGGGACCTTTCAGTCTGCAGGCCTATGCTCTTTCCACTGAGCCAAACCGGTTTTGGCATGCTCTTAGTATTTTAATTATGATGTGTCTTGGGTAGTCTTCTTTTATATGGGGTTGTGTGTGCTTCTTGGACTTGTAAGTCTATTTCTTTCACCAGATGTGGGAAGTTTTCAGTCATTATTTCTTCAAATAGGTTTTCAGTACCTTGCTCTCTCTCTTTTCCTGGGACCCCCACAATTCTGATGTTGGTACGCTTGACATTGTCTCAAAGGCTCCTTACAGTATCTTCACATTTTTGGATTTTTTCTTCTTGCTTTTCCAGTTGAGTGTTTTCTGCTTCTTTATATTTCAAATTTTTTACTTGATTCTTGCCTTCCTCTAGTCTACTGTTAGGTCTCTGTATATTTTTTATTTCAGTCAGTGTATGTTTAATTTCTAGTTGGTCCTTTTTCATCTCCTCTTGGGTCTCGCTAAATTTATCCATCTTTTCTAGGATATTCTTGAAAACCCTTATAACCGTGGTTTTGAACTCTATACCCAGTTGTTTTTTCTCTATTTCTTTTGTTTGTGATCTCTTTTTCTTGGCTCGGCATTTTCACTATGCCAGGAGAACTTCTGTGTTGGATTCAGCCTTATGATACAAGACTTGCAAAACTGCAAAAGCCTCTCTGTTGAGCTTGGGATAGATGGATACTCAGGGCTTAAGGGACCGCCTTGCCTTTCAGTTGGCCCTGCCCTCCACCGCCCCTGGGTCTGATGTGTCTCTGGGTAATTGCTGGAGTGGTCCCTGTGCACACGCATGCGAAGTGCCTCTAGACTGCTGCCTTTTCGGCTCCCCTGCGCTCCGGGACCATAGGAGTCTGGGTCCCAGGGTTTCGCCTGAAACTGGGTTTTAGTGGAGTTAGAAGTGGCTAAGTTGGGAGGCTCTATCTCCCACCCTATCGTGAAAGCCAGTAGCACAATCAGCAGTCAGTCCTCTGCGCGCAGTTGTGTGTGCGCCACTAGATTTCTGTCCTTTCATGGCTCCCATATATTTCCGTGCACTTTTCCCTTTTCACAGTCCAAACTCCCCCTGTATGAGTTTCGGCTGGACCGGGGGATCAGTGCTGCAGGATAAAGGGTTCAATGCAGTTGAGAGTCTCCATCTTCCTCCTGCCAGAGAAAGCCAGCCAGGTCCTCAGGTACCCATTCTCTCCACACACGCATCTCTGTACCTCAGCTTTTTGCAGCTCCTCTGGGTCTCCGTAAGCCCCTCTCTTTCCCTCTAGTTGTAGAATTTCCACTCAGCCAGCTTTCCTGTGGTTCTGGATGATGTTCGTTCTTTTAGTTGTAATTTTGAAATTGTTATGAGAGGCAGTAGTGTAGGTGTTTACCTATGCCGCCATCTTGGACCAATCAACCTATTGATTGTTAAAAACAATAGGTTTCAGCATGAGAACCCAAATCGTGGGCTACCTACTTCATGAATATAAAGTGAAATATTTGCCAAATTCTGATGTCAGACATTGCATTATAAATTCCAAACTACTGAGTGGAAGCTACACAGTATAGAAAGGCTGATGAGGGACAAGAAGCTTTCCATGGTGTAGTTCCACCACAGCCAAAGGAACGGCAGATGAGAACACAAAGTGAAAAACCAGAGAGGAACAGGAAATAGGAAATTAAAGAAATAACTTTTTCTGAGTTCAGCCAGAAGTGCAGCCTGGGAAAGGTGTGCTCACTCCACATGCAGAGTTCAAGCCAATTCTGCATCCTGGGTACAATAATGTCACAGGTATTGCAATATTCCTCTTAATTATGAAAAATCTATTACACAGACAGCACTGTCTGGTCACCTAAATGTCACAACCACAAATTGACATGCCCACAAAGTTTTCAGCTGAACATACTGGCACAGAAAAGAAAATAACTTTGATGACATCATTTATGAAACTCAAGAAGTATTTTGAAAGATTTATTTAATAGGATTATTCTCTAATAGAAGAAAATAGTTCTCCTCACCATGTACCCAATATTCCTTGGGAAAGTGTACACAAGTGAAGTCCATATAATATACAACATCTCACAGATTTTTAAGTCAGAAACAATCAACCCCATGATTTCACACATACATCATACATCAGGAATAAAACAGCACCATCAAGTGATATGAGATAGAATCATATTAATATTTCCTTTTCAAAAGACTTCACATGATTTCAATATAAATGAGATACATTCTAAATAATTGTATAAATGGGAACATCATTTTTTTTGATATATACAAGTATACAAACATTACCTAACTACATTTAAAGTTTGGAGAACACTGTGTAATAAACCTTCTGATTTAGAGCAATACCTGAAATGCATTTTGGCTACATATTTAGTCTGAATTCAGTGATACTTTAAAATTGATAATCAATTACATACTTGGATAGTTTTTACATCTTTGAAGTCATTTAAGGCATAAATTCCTTGGAGTTTTATAAACTGTATATTTTAAACAAAAGTCCTTTCTCCTATATCATGAATGTAGAATTGCTATTCAGTTACAATCCCTGATAAGACTGTAGGTTCCACTATAAGATTCCCACATTCTTCAGTTTTAAGGTTTTCCTCTAGAACACTGGTTTTCAACCTGCCTAATGCCACGACCCTTTAATACAGTTCCTCATGTTGTGGTGATCCCCAATCACAAAATTATTTTCATTCCTACTTCATAACTGTAATTTTGCTACTGTTATGAATCGTAATGAAAATGTTTTCCAATGGTTTTAGGCGACCCCTGTGAAATGGTCATTCGACTCCCAGAGGAGTCACGACCCCACAGGTTGAGAACCGCTGCTCTAGAATACATTCCAATGTGAGCAATAAGCTACAGACTTAATTAAAGACTTGAGGACAACGTTTGCTTTTTTAATTTTTCCCCAGTATGAATTTTGATGTCAGGTAAGATTTGCATAATGAGAAGCTTTGTTACATTCTTTCTATCTGCTGGACCTCAATCCAGTAATAATGATCAGATGTTGTATGAGATATAAATGAGGATATACACTGTTACACATGCCTGATAATGTGTAAGACCTTATTTTATCAACATCAACCCCTGAAGCTTAAGTCCTTAGATGAAAACTTTGTTATTGCTGTTTCTCTTTAGGATGATTCCTAAAATGTTGAGTAGGTTAGACCTCAGGTTAGTCTTTCTCATATTTTCTACAGTGTAAGGCTTTCCCCGACTATAAAATCTCTGATGTTCAGTAAATTGTGAGCTCTGTGTAAAGGCTCCAGCCCAAACTCTACGTTTGTAAGGACTTGCTTTAGGATGACGTCTCCTGGGTACAGGAAGACATCAATGCCTTTTAAAGGCTTTACTATGGTTTTCAAATTCGTAAGCCTTCTTGCAAGTACCCATTCTGTGACATTCAATAAATTCTCACAGCTGGTAAAGGACTTAAGACATTTCTCATACCTGTAACTCTTCTCTGAAGTATGAACCATGCTGTACAGTAAGGCAGGAACACTGATGAAAGGCTGCTATTTTATCTACATTTGTAAGGCTTCTCTCCAGTGTGAACTCTCTGATGCCTAGTAAGGCCTGAGGAGTTGACAAAGGCTTTGCCACATTCTCTACATTTGTAAGGCTTTTCTCCTGTATGAATTCTCTGATGTGCCGTAAGATTTGAGGACCTGCTAAAGGCTTTCCCACATTCTCTACATTTATAAGGTTTCTCTCCAGTGTGAACTTTCTGATGATTAGTATGGGTTGATAAGTGGCTAAAGGTCTTGCCACATTCTCTACATTTATAAGGTTTCTCTCCAGTGTGAACTTTCTGATGATTAGTAAGAGATGTATACTGGCTAAAGGCTTTGCCACATTCTCTACAATGATAAGGCTTCTCTCCAGTGTGAATACGCTGATGACGATTAAGATATGAGGAGTAGCTGAAGTTTTTGCCACATACTTTACATGTATAAGGCTTCTCTCCAGAATGAACTCTCTGATGGTAAGTAAGGTGTGAGAACCTCCTAAACGCTTTGCCACATACCTTACATTTATAGGGCTTCTCTCCAGAATGAACTCTCTGATGATAAGTGAGGTGTGCGTACCGGCTAAAGGCTTTGCCACATGCTGTACATTTATAAACCTTATCTGCAGTATGAATTTTCTGATGGCGAGTAAGTTTTGAGGACTCACTGAAGGATTTGCCACATTCTCTACATTTGTAAGGCTTCTCTCCAGTGTGTACTCTCTGATGTAGATTAAGGGAGGAGGAATATCTAAAGGCTCTGCCACATTCTCTACATTGATAAGGCCTCTCTCCAGTGTGAACTTTCTGATGACGATTAAGGGAGAAGGACTGGCTAAAGACTTTGCCACATTCTCTACATTGATAAGGCTTCTCTCCTGTATGAGCTCTATGATGTGTAGTAAGGTTTGATCGCCACCTAAAGGCTTTGCCACATACTTTACATTTATAAGGCTTCTCTCCAGAATGAACTCTCTGATGATAAGTAAGATGTGAGGACCGGCTGAAGGCATTGCCACATTCTCTACACTTATAAGGCTTCTCTTCAGTATGAACCTCCTGATGATTAAGGTAAAAAGAATCAATAAAGGCTTTGCCATATATGCTACATTTATAAGGCTTCTCTCCAGTATGAACTCTCTGATGCATAATAAGGTTTGAGGGCCAGCTAAAGGCTTTCCCACATTCTGAATATTTATAAGTTATTTCTTCCCTATGATTTCTATGATGTTGAGTATGTCTTGAGGACTGACTAAAGCCTGTTCCATTTTCCCTGAGTTTGTAAGGTTTTGCAATAGTATGATTTCTTCCCTGATGTACAATAAGAGATGAATAAAATTTAAAGGCTTTGCCACATGCTTTACATTTGTAAGGCTTCTCCCCAGGATAAATTTTCTGATTTACAGTGTAACCAGAAGGCCAAATAGATGTTTTACCAGAATCTTTACATTGATAAGGTTTTTCTCCATTATGGATTTTTTTCATTTTATTTAGATTGAATATTTGACTGAAGACATTCTCACATGAATTCCATTTGTAAGCCTCCTCCCTACTATGAATATTCTCTTGTTCAAGGTAATTTGAAAACTGCTGAAAAGATTGAACACATTTACTCTCTTTTTGTGTCTTCCTCACAAGAGGCACAACCTGATGTATATTGTGATGCGACATTTGGTCAAAGACTCTTCCACTTGTATAATGGTCCTCTGCCAGCTCACGTGTCTGATGATTAAGAAATGACTCTTGCTTAAACTTTTTCCAATGTTCAATCCAATGATAACTGCTATCTCTGTTATGTGTACTCTGGTGAAAATGGGACATAGAAAGGCCTTTAGTGACAGTTATAATTTCATGAAACATGTACATTTGTTCTGTAAATACCATTTTGTGATATTCATTAAACCAAGATAGTTATATAAAAAAAGCTTTTCTAATATATAAAAATTATAGACAAATATAAGTATCCTGGGTACAACATTATCAGGATGAATCCTTGTTTAAAAGATTGCCAAATTGCCCAGCAAGCATATATCAGCAGTTGAATTTCGACGTCTCAACAAGAAGGTCATAGTTCCATTTCCAGTGGGGCACCTGCCCTGATTTTGTGATCGGTCCCCCAGGGGAGGCAGGAAGGAGGCAGCCAAGGAATGATTCTCTCTCATCATTGATGTTTTCCCCTCCCCGTTTTTCTCCCTTACTCTCTGAAATCAATAAAAATATCTTTAATAAAAAAACATAAAAGATTGCCAAAATGAGCACATTTTAATTTTATAGGTATATTATAAATCTATATATTTTAGAAATGATTGAAAGTTTAACCCCACCCTGAATTTTAAACAATTCAAATGGTTACTTATTGTACAGACTATGTGAATTCCTAGTTTATCCAGATTTTCTTTCCATGAATGCATTAACAGTGAAAAGTTACTTTCAATCCTCAAGTGCATAAACACACAGATCTCCCAATGTAACTGACCTTAAAGTGGCACATTTTTCAAATGCATTAATACACATGACCTCTTTAGGTAATAAGTATTTCATTATGATAACTAGAGTCCTGGAGCATGCATGGGTGGGGTCCCTCTGCCTGGCCGGCAATAGCCCAGTCCCAATGGGGCTGGATGGGGGCCAGCCATCCAGAAAAGGACCGTGGTAAGAGAGATATCCTTGGTAGATCAGTGTGTTTCTCCAGGGTATGTCTGGCCCTCTTGCCTAGTTCTGGTCAGGCCCAGCAACCTAATCTACTGATCGGAGCATCTGCCCCTGGTGGTTAGTGCACATCATAGCAACTGGCTGATGGGTCAACCAAATGGTCGATCAACTGGGCGGACACTTAGCAGATTACGCTTTTATTATATCAGACTATTTCAGATTAGGTCTGTTTATATTAATATCCTCCATTCTTATCACACTCCCTCAAATTCTAAGGTTTTCATTAAGTGTACATTGTCAAAGCAATACCATTTATATCTTACCAGTATTATTTCTGGGAATAAATCTTGTATTCCAGGCTTTGGCACAAAGGCATGGTTACCTTTAGGTAGTAGAGCTGAAAGAAAACCAATATTCAGGTTTTGACAATCAGGTGCGTGTACTTTGAATTTACCAGCAAGAATTGATCAAATGACATTTTGGAGTCCTCCAAGAGCAAGTGCAGAATTCACACAAAGCTCAGGACAGATACAATGAAGAAAATTCACATGAAAGAGGAACAAAGAGTTGCTTACAGTTACCAATGGTACCTGCTCAAACACCTTGGAACACAGTGGCGATATTACAAAAACACCACCAATTCCCAGTTTCTTTGCTGGAGAGAGAGATGAGGGAAGTGCGTATTGAATGATCTCCCTGTTTTGAAGCATCCTGAATAACTAAAGTGTCTGTTGTGCGTGACACAGAGTGGAACAGAATGGTGGTACACAGTGAGGGCCCTGCAGTGGCTGCTACAGTGAGAAATTGTTTGAGCACCACAAAGACTGAGGTACTGAAGATGTATATGAAGCCTGAAAAGGTACCGCAGGTCTGAGAAAGAAACAGAACATTTCAACTGGAAAACTAAACAGAGAACCTAGACAAGAAGAATGATCCTGAAAACAGTGTTGACCAAAAAAATTTCTTCCACAGATTATTATTTGTTTCCTCCTGTAGAAAGCATGTTCAAAAGCCCACTACTTTATAATTCTGGAATCTCAACAAAAATTTCATGTCATTCAAAAAAGTGTATTATCAGGAAAACAAAATAAAAGTAATCAAACTGGCACTATATTAATTGAAATATATTAATTATCTGAAAAAGAATTGAATATCTTAAAGCCCAAAAGAAAACAAAGAGGACTGAATATCACCAAAATATTACATAACCAAAGTAAAAATAGAATGAGAAAGCATTTTATACTCTATAAACATCACATTAAAGGAAAAACTGAAAATATAATACCAGAATGAAAAAATACAGTAGAGTCATTAGTGAAAGATATGTTCAATTTAAAAGATCAAAGCATTTGTCTGGCAGCAGTGCCTCAGTGGTTGCGCTTCCATCTATGAATTAGATGGTCATGGTTTGATTCCATGACAGGCCACAGGCCTGTGTTGCAGGCTCAATCCCCGATCATGCAAGAGGTAGCCAATTGATGATTCTCTCTCTTTATTGATTCTTTCCCTCTATTCCTCTCCCTTCCTCTCTGAAATCAATAATGACATATTTAAAAAATAAAATTAAATAATCAAAGAATTTGTACATAAATCATTAAAATATTAATTCATTAAAATTTTAAGAAAAGCCAACAAATGTGGAAATATGAAGACAATTCCTAAGATACTAACAAATCAACCTCTAAGAGGATCACATAAAGACAGGATAGTGAAAAAGAGAAGGTAGCTTATATGAAAAATTAATCGTTTAAGATCCAGATAATTGGAGAAAAAAATATACAAATGCAAGCAGCTCAACGAAGTCTAAATAGAATGAATATAAATGTGAGAACAGATTTTAAAAAAAAAAGAGATCATATATTCCAGAATACTACCTTAAAAACATACAAAAAAACAACTTCTCTTGGAAAAAAACAGCTCTTCTAAGATCATTAGAGGGTTTCTAAGTGGGATAATATTAGGGGTAAAAAAAGGGCATAAAATAAAACACGGAACCGATAAATGAACAAAAACCATCCAACAAGAGTACTGACAAAACAGATAATCAAGAATCAAAAGGACATAACTTTTCCAGCTCCAAAACTATCTCATTATCAGGTCTTCTCATAATTAGACGTGTCTTATAAATATCCTTAAGAAATATACTTCTGGAGGTAAGTTATAAAGTCTACACAGCACTAAAATATGAACATATGAAGATTCCTTGTATGTAAAAAAATATAGAGAAAGTAAAAATTTGTAGTGCTCTAAAAAACACACACATATCACTTTGATTTCACCTATGGAACTTTAGAAAGTAAGATATTTTAAGTAGTTCTCATAGTTACAACAAAGAGAGAAAATTATTAAAATGATCACATTAACAGGTGGCAGAATTCTGTATGGCAAATCACAGTCTACATTTCTAATCCTATCTAATAAAAGAGAATCATGCAAATTGACCACACCTTCACTATACCCACCAGCCAATCATCACCCAACAAACATGGTGGCGGCCACGGAGCTAAAGCAAGTAAGAGGCTTAGGTTGCCCCTGGTGATGGATGAAGCCAAGCTTCCCACCTGTCCTGGCCAGCCCTGGCTACAAAGTTTCAATTGCAGAAGATAAATAAATCCCAGATGCCTGCTTCTAGCAGGCCCTGGCCTCTGCTCAAGAAGGCGCTGAAAAAAAAAAAAAAAAGTAAAAAGGAGAGGAGAAAACCAAGATGGCAGCATAAGGTATACACCTATACGTGCTGCCTCTCACAACCACACCAAAACTACAACTAAAAGACAAAACGAATATCTCCCAGAACCACAGAAAACCTGACGGAGTGGAAAATCTACAACTAGCAGGAAAGAAAAAGTGCATTGAGACCTGGGAGGATGTGCAGAGGCTCAGAAAGGCAGAGATACAGAGACACAGCTAATCCTCACAGTTAATTGGCCTAGAGGTCAATTCCTCCCAGTGTACCAATAGCAATCAAGGCTTACCTACAACAAGACTGTGTACTCAGCCCACAAAGAAGTGCCCCAAGATTGTCCACCTCAACTGATTGGGGAGGCAGAGCTACTGAGCCATAAAGAACAACTAGCACACAAAGCTGCTCCATCAACACAGGGAAGCAGCCAAAATGCAGAGACAAAGAAACATGTCACGAATGAAAGAAATAAAGGAAAGCAAACTACTAGACATAGAGTTCAAAACCACATTTATAAGGTTACTCAAGAATCTTCTATAGGTAAGTTAGCAGAGGAGGAGCCAAGATGGCGGCATAGGTAAACACCTACACTGCTGCCTCGCACAACAATTTCAAAACTACAACTAAAAGACAGAACGGACATCATCCAGAACCACAGGAAAGCTGGCTGAGTGGAAGTTCTACAGCTAGAGGGAAAGAGAGGGGCTCACGGAGACCCAGAGGAGCTGCAAAAAGCTGAGGTACTGAGACGCGAGCGCTGAGAGAGCGGGTGCCCGAGTACCTGGCTGGCTTTCTCTGACGGGAGGGAAACGGAGACTCCCAACGGTATTGAACCCCTTATCCTATGACACTAAACCCCAGATCCAGCTGAAACTCATACGGGGGGAGTTTGGACTGTGAAAAGGGAGAAGTGCACAGAAACTTAGGGGAGTCGCCGCGGCGCGTACGCGCGCACACACAGGGCGCCGGCGCCACACTGAGGACAGATTGCTGGTTCTGCCGCTGGCTTTTGCTACTGGGCGGGAGACAGACCCTCCCAACTGCGCCACTTCTGAGTCCACTGAGCCACTGTTTCGGGCGAAACCCTGGAGACCTAGACTCGTGTGGTCCTGGTGTGCAGGGGAGCAGGGGAGCTGGAAAGGCAGCGGTTAGAGGCACTGCGGGCGCGCGCGCACAGGACCATTCCAGCGATTACCCAGTCACATGAGACTCGGGGACCGTGGAGGGCGGGGCCGACTGGAAGGCAAGGCGGTCCCTTAAGCCCTGAGACTCCACCCATCCCAAGCTCAACAGAGGCTTCTGTGGTCTTGCAAGTAAAAAAGTTTCCCCGACTTAGTGAAAATGCCAAAACAAGGGAAGGGACCAAAAACAAAAGAAATGGAGGAAAAAAAACGACTGGATATAGAGTTCAAAACC
>PVJN01047247.1:0-16099 GCA_004026805.1 Lasiurus borealis
TAATCTATCCAGCAAGGCTAACATTCAGAATTGAAGGGCAGATAAAGAGCTTCACAGATAAGAAAAAGCTAAAGGAGTTCATCAACTCCAAACCAGTGTTATATGAAATGCTGAAGGGTACTCTTCTAGAAGAGGAAGAAGAAAGAGGTAAAAGACAAAAAATTATGAACAAATACATATCTATCAACAAGTGAATCTAGAAATTAAGTGAATTAAAAATTTGATCAACAGAATAAACTGGTGAATATAATAGAATCAGGAGCACAGAAAGGGAGTGGACTGATAATTCTCAGGGGGAAGTGGGTGAAGGGTGCACAGGGAGAGACTGGACAAAAATCATACACCTATGGATGAGATCAATGGGAGGGAGCTAAGGGCAGAGGGAGGGTGGAAGCTGGATGGAGGGGTGCTATGGAGGGGAAAAAAGAGAAACAAATGTAATAATCTGAATAATAAAGATTTAATTTAAAAAAAAAGATAAAAGATGGAATATACTAATTGATCATCACACCCTCACAAAGATGGCACCCATAGCCAATAAGGAGGGAATATGCTAATTGACTGCCGTACCTTCAAAGATGGAAGTGCCCACAGCCACAAGTTGATGGCATCCATAGCCACAAGATGCCAGTTCCCAGTCCCCTCAGCTCCACCAGGGCTGCTCTGCTTACCTGACTCCAGAGTCCCTTAGTTCCCACAGCCCCCAGCCACCTAGGGCTGGCCAGAGGTACAGACAAGTCTCAGATGGCTCAGGTAACCAGGGCTGGCCAAGGCTTCTGCGGCTGGAAGTGGCAGCAGCAGAGTTATGATGGGGGCATTGTCTTCCCCTGATTTCCGGGTCACCTCCCACCACTGGTGGGCTCCTGGACACTGAGAGGAAGCAGGCTGGGCTGAGGAACACCCCCAACTTCAGTACATGAATTTTCATGCCCCAGGCCTCTAGTATTTAGACAGCAACTAGTAGTTCAGAATGTGTAAAGATTTCTAAAGATAATATATTTTAAGAAAATCAAAATATTTCTGTGGGAGGCTTACAAATGCCCATGCCTTTCTTGAAGCAAGCATATTACTACTTGTCTTTGGATGAGTATTGAAAACAAGGCATTAGCAATGTCAGAGGCTATATCCAAATACTGGTAAGAGCAGCAAAGTATTCTATACAGAAAGTTTCTATAGGTTCAAAAATGATGATGTTTTCATTAAAGCTTTGGTAGTTTACATTGCAGAAAATGATGCATAATACCCAACGTGAATCTTGTAAAGAGAGAATAATATTTTTCCTCCTGTGGTCATTAGTTCATTAGGTCTTTGGTAGCTGTAAGGAGTCCAGATATTGTTGGCCCTGAATTTGTGTGACCATTCTAAAAATGAATAGTAGGGTAATTTTTAGAGGACTTGCAGAGGAGATGTTCACACACCTACATCTGCACAATATCTATTTAAATTGTATAGGATATCTACAAAAAAGAAAGCATAGTCCATTCAAATAATGATGACGATGACTACGACGACAACGATGATGATAACCATGATTATAACCTGTTAGTTTCAGTACATAGTAACCTCACAATGGTATTTTGCCTCCTCCTGGAAAGGGAATGGAAAATTGAGTTTCAGCCCTAGACTCTGTCTCTTTTTGTCTCTTGCCTCTATGCTTAAAAGAAAAGTCAGTTCTATATCTTCACATTAGCCTATCAGCTTACATGTGTTTCTGTTTAGTGGAAGCAGCCAAATCCACTCCTGACTTAATCTTGGGTTATCTGCACTTTTGCTTTTTGCTATAACTATTTTGGCTCTGCCTGAGATGATACAAATAATATATATATTTGTCACTGCTAGAATCCAAAATACTCTGCAAAGGGA
The DNA here is from genome assembly GCA_004026805.1 of Lasiurus borealis. NCBI lineage: Eukaryota > Metazoa > Chordata > Mammalia > Chiroptera > Vespertilionidae > Lasiurus > Lasiurus borealis. Next base: position 1,864 of record PVJN01047247.1, read on the forward strand.
TACATAGATGAACCCTAAACAGCCATTTGGTGCTAATGTAAAGTAGAGCTCATTGGAGAAACCCAGAGGCAAAGGGAACATCAAAGTACACATAATTCTGAAGCTCTAATTATCCTATAAAAAGATAAATTGGGGCTGGACATAGCCAAAAAATCATGGAAAGAATGTCACAAAGGAGATTCAACCCCATAATAATTTATGTGTTTATAGGAGACTTGCAAGGGGGATAGAAAACATGCATTCAGCCATATAACAATTGAAGTTTCCTGTTCAAGAAAAAGTCTTTGTTAGGACTCAGTTGCAAGTACCACCCAAAAGATGGATGTTCTGTTTAGCTAGATGTTTGTTAAGCTGCCAAGTTGTATAGAGTCTCTAAAAAGGAGAAAGCATAGTCTATGCAAATAAGTCATAGCCATCCATGTTTGCCCTGTAAATTAAAAATTATATTAATTTATGAAATTATGTAATTTCTATAGTTATGTTTATACAATAATATGATGAATACAAACTAAAAGTTCATTATTTAATGTCACTTTAAAAATTTAAGGATTAAGATCTAGCTATATAATTACCATTTCTAAATGAACTGATGTGAAAAGAAACAAGTCTCAGTAGTGTGCTATATTTTCATTTACATAAAATAATAGATAAGAAAATGATTAGAGATATATATATATATATATATATATATATATATATAAACAAGTCTCAGTAGTGTGCTATATTTTCATTTACATAAGATAATAGATAAGAAAATGATTAGATATATAGATGTATATATATATATATATATATATATATATATATATATATATATATATATAGTTGTCTAGAAAATATAGAAAATATCTGAAAGAAAAAAGAAAGGGTGCATGTAAGAACATGAAAGAGGAATGTGAATGTAAAGAAATACGTATTTTCTGATGTGGATTTTTAGCTAGTTTTATGTATTGTTTTAACATTGAAATAAGAACACAGAAGTGCAAAGATCTTGATTTTTAATACCATGCTTCAATAAAAAGAACGAGGAGTTCCATGGAGAAATAGTTGATTATAGGGCAGGGCATGGAAAATCAAGGATTAACATGGAACATTTTATAGTGCCATCAAAGAAATATAAAATGATGGGGCTATTTTAAAGGGACTAAGGAGCCATGTTAGGGAAATCCCAATGGCCAATTATCATACTGGATTATAACTCATAGTATACAATAAATACCCAGAAGTTCATACTGATACAAAAAGATGATTAAATAAATAAATGGGAGTGTGATAGACAAATGTGTGCAGAAGAATTCTAAATAATTTATGCATACTCTCTGCTCAAGGAGGTAGGGCCTAACTTTTCCTTAAGTGAGAGTTGCACAAGTGACTTTCCTTCAAAATGTAAAGGATGCAAATGAATAAAAACTAGTAACTTTACAGTGCAGAAACATGATAATCACTGTGTCATTTATATGATGAAGATTAATACCAACAGTGATAAGTGATATTGATAGCATGTACCTTTGATAAGGTCTGATACTAATGGCACTTTATCTTTCTAAAATTGTGAGGAGAAAAAAATCAGGCAAACCCACTAAAAAGACAATCTATGAAATACCTTATCAGAAATTCTTAAAACTGTCAAGAATTTTGAAAAGTCTAAAAAGTAATATTAGTCTCAGTCTAGAAGGGTATAAAGAGACCTGGTGACTAAATATAATACTTTATCTTGGATGATATCCTGGAACAAAAGGACATCATCCAAAACCTAAGGAAATCATATGAAGTGTAGACTTAATGAATAATAATGTATCAATATTGGTTCATTAGTGGGACAAATATACTATACTAATGTAAGAACTTACTAACAGAAAAAAATGGGTGTGGGATATATGGGAGCTTGGTACTAACTTTGTAACTTATCTTTAAATCCAAAACTATTCTTATATAAAATTTTATATTAAAAATAAAATGTAGGCATAATAGGTATACTATTATAAACTTTCTTTAATTTAAAAACTATTGCATCCCCCAATAAATTAATTTGTATTTTATATTTATAAAAGTATAGTATATACTTTCCTCAATATTTTCAACAAAGAATTGGTACATTTTAAGGATAAATAATGTCAATAACAAACTAATCAAAGCAAAATTACATGGACATATGGTTTCTTTCTCTGTTTAAATATTTTTAATAAAATCTGAAGGATAATTTACAAAATAACCTGAATATTATTGAAAAAAGTTTTGAAGTTGTTAAAATGGATTGGCTTTTTCCTCAACAATCTATTTTAACAACTTCAAAATATGTCATTTTATTTTTCAGCAGAAAATATTGTATTTAATTAAAAATACATCTTTTTTTGCTATTATGACTTCCACAGCTTATACTTGATGCTGATTTTCTTGTATAACAGCCATATTGTGGGAAGAATACTACTTCTCTTGTAATATAATCACTTCAAAGCTCAGAGATTTAAAATAAACTAAGTGATTAAAAATTTTAAAGCACAGCAAAGTAAAAACCAGTAGAGAAATTTGGGCCATACTTTTATTCTATTTGAATATTTTTAAAGTGTTTTTATATTTCCACACACATTAAAACCCTTCACTATTGAAATTCAAGCATTGATTTGTTTCAGCAAATGTATACAGGGACTTGGCATACAATGACAATAAATTTGAAAAGTAGGTTTAATGATACATACGTAAAAGGATTTTATGGTTTCCTGTGGGATAAATGAGTGAAAGTTGTCACACACATATATATATGTAAGCACACCAACATGTACAAACATGTACAATTTTGGACATACATTGTGCCTTAATCTGAATAATAACCTAATACTGACTACAGGGTTTATATTCAGAGTTCAGAAATCCCAGGAATTTTCATTTTTATTTTTTCATTCTCTTGGCTCCCAAGAAATCCAATGGACCATCTTTATAGCAGTAAAAACAAGGATCCTCAGAAGCCAAATATCCCAGGGAAACTTTACTGAACATTGAAGCTATAATCTTAAGAGGTTGGGCAAACCGTCCCTCTTTGTTCTCCCACCTCTTTGCCCAGAGACACAGTTGTGGAAAAAGCCCAACTTTCTGAACTGAAGACAGAAAGGATTCTCAGGAAACAAGAAAGTAATGGGAGATCAGGGGAGAAGAAGGAGGAGTTTGGGAGAGGAACCCTATAAATTTGATTAGAAATTCATCAACTAAGTGTTGATCATTGCTGAATGGCATACTAAAGAAACTAAATATAAACATTTATTTCAAATGTCATCTACTCATTGTAATAATGTGAGTTTTTTTAGAGTATTGACTTAGCTTTTAAGTTTTTTTCTTAGAATTTTATATACATCTAGTTTACATAAAGTATAAAAAAATAAATGTACAAATTAATGAATTTATTAAAAGTGTATTCTGCTGTATTGAAATGGGGTTTGGTGTAGAGACTTCTTCCTCTCTTTCTAATGGGAAAACTGAAAAAAAAATGTGTCTCATATCCCTTTGTCTCTGTTTTATATAAGATGCAGTTCTTTGTCTGAACTTGTCCCTTTCAAATTTGTCCCTTTCCTTAATTCCCTCCCCCCACCTCTTGCTTTCCCCATTCGTTTTCTGCTACATAGAATTAGTTTCAAAGCTCAAAGTCCATGTGATGTCCCCCTCGTTCTCTTCCTGTTATCTTGCTCGTTGGAGTTGCCTTTCATCTCCTGGCTGCTCAGACCAGAGATATCTGTGTCCTTGGTTTATGGCTATTTTAATTGCTCAGGCCAGAAATGTTTCCATTTGTCTGGACCCTCTCTTCCTGTGGCATTTCTCTATTCTCTGTATAATTAAGATAAGCATTTTGACATCTCCCAGCTTCTATCTACGAATTCCTCTCTCAGGAACCCTCTTTATCTCTAAGAATCCCTAAACCTGCCTGTTTTGTTCCTAGAATTCCCTTCAGTATCGTTATCACTCACTTGACGACATGGATCAATGTGTCATGTTATGTGCTGTTGAGTCAGTTCTGAATGCTGGAACCCTGTAAATGAGTGATGTCCACAATGTCCTGTCCTCAACAGCCCTGCTCAGCTCCTGTAGAATTGTGCCTACAGCTTTTTACTAGAATCAATCTGTCTCACATTTCATCTTCTTTTTTATGCTGCCTTCTATTTTCACCTGCATTATTGTCTTTTCCAAAGATCCCCAGCCTTCTTTCTTATGATATACCTGAAGAAGGACACTTTTAGTTTTGACATTTTTGCCTCTAGCAATTTTTCAAGCTTAATTTGATCTAAGACCCACTTTCTGGCAGGCCAGGCTATCTATAAAACTCTCCTCCAGCACCATTATTCAAATGAACCTTTCCCCCTTCTCCCCCCTATAAACCTTCCTTCTGTCCAACTTTTACATTTGTACATGGTAACTGGGAACATGAGGGCACAGATGCCCTTAGTCTTTTCTCTAATAACACATCTTTGCTCTTGATCTGTCCTAATTATTTCATCGCTGTCCTCTGAGTCTCAGGCTTCTCTTGATTTCTTGGCTCCATCTCCATTTGAATTGATAACTGAGCCAAGTTAAGCAAAATTTTTACCAGTTCCAAAAGCCTCAAGTCAGTCTCAGTAAAGGTAGATCTTAAATTCAATCACTATTTCACGTCTTCCTGGATTTTGTCCATTTTTGTGTTTAATTTTTGAAGTTCTTATTTATGTGTCCCCACCCTTTAATATTTCCAAATGCTTGCTTAACTCTACTAATTTGAGCTTAAAGTTTTCTTCTGCTATTTTAAGAGGGATTTACTTGTTGAAATGTATTGGTTCTCAATTTCTATTTTTTTTAATAGTTATTTGCTCCACTTAAGTATCTTGCAAGACAATCAGTTCAAGACTGACCTTTCTTACAGTTTACTTTCAATATTATTTTGTATTGGTTGCAGATGTATGGCATAATGGTTAGACAATCATATACTTTGCAAAAGTTCACTCATAACGTTTTCCTTTGGTAGTGTTGAGGGAAGTATTTGGTCTGTCTTTTAACCTTGTAGCTTGCTTTGCTTCCTTCAGGATTTCCTAATATACCCACTTTGTTCTTTATTTCTATTCAATTCTTGTCCACATATTATTGCTCTTTACTTCCTAATCTCCCAGAAGCAACTGATATTTATAACTTCCACCTCAGTCATTACATGTGTTCAACTATTTTTCCTTTATCTGCTGCTAAAATCTGTCAGGTCTCAGACTTGTTTTCAGGTAGTACTTTTGTTGTTGTTTTGTTTTTCTTTCATGTAGCTAAAAGAAATTTTCTTCCTGGGATGATTTTGTCTGTCTTTGAGCCCTCTGCTTCCCCTCTTCTCTTTTGCATGCAGTCTCTTGGATACATGCACTCTCAATTCAGGGCTCCAGTATGAGGCAGCTAATGGAATATCATGTTTATTTCTCTAATTATGCATACAATGAAGTCTGTAATAATGTGTATTTCCTAATGTGCTGAAGTATTTATTATGTTTAATTTTATTTGCTTTTCTTGTTGATGCCAATGTTTTTTTCTTCTTTGAAGGATATGCAGAGAAACTCGGATTTAGCAGATCAAAATTATTTTAGAATGACCTAAAATTCAAAGACGTACATTTTTATTGGAGCAGAATGCTTGTTCATTTAAGAAGTTTGGAAAATATAAAACTCAATGAGAAGTGATACTACCTATAGAGGTGACCACTGTGGATATTTTGATGCTTATATAGTAGTTTATGGAAAAAAAAGTAGAGGCTGGTGCACAAAATTCAATCTCTGTCTCCATTGCATATGTGCATTAAATCCCACTTGATAATTATATATAATTCTTCTTTTATACATTGTTAGATTACATTTGCTAATATTTTGTTAAGGATTTTGCATTTATGTTCATGAAAGATATTGGTCTGTAACTTACTTTCTTAGGATGTCTTTGATTTTTGTATTAGGGAAATTCTGAACCTCATACAATGAGTTAGGAAGTGTTCAACCTGCTTTTATTTTCTGAAATAGAGCATCAAGAATTAGCATTATTTCTTCCTTAAATGGTTGATGGAATTCACCAGTAAATCCATCTAAGATTCAGGTTTTCTTTCTTTCTTTCTTTTTTTTTTGAAGGTTAATTCAATTAGTTAAAAAGACATAATCCTATTCTTAGTTTCTATTCATATTTGTGTGACTTTTGTCAGTTTGTGTCCTAATTGGTTTTTATATTCTAAGTTATCTAATTTTTGGACATAGTGTTGTTAATAATATTCCTTTATTAATTTTTAGTGTCTATTATCAGTAGTGATAGCTATCTATTATCTAAAGTATAAGCAAAAATGATGTGTTTTTTTTAAAATTGGTAATTTTAACATTTTTAATTCTGTAACAATTATTGGCTGTATAATATTAAAAAGCATTATAAATTATATCAAATAATAATTTTCCCTTAAGTAAATAAAAAAGTTCATTTTAGCCTCTTAGGTATGATTTTTCTATGGTCAGCTACATTTTCCCTTGCATTTCAATTGTTTCCCATAAATTGCATTTCAGTAATAGAGTTTTCTCCAAATACTGAATTGCATTGTGTGATAATATGTGCAAGGAAGTTTAAAAATAACAAAGAAGATTTTAAATACACAAAGCTATCAGATATATCTCTACAGCAGAATTTTTCATCTATTTCCCCCATTAATATTTCCAAATGCTTGCTTAACTATATTAAATTGAGCTTAAAGGTTTTTTTTTTCCTGCCTTTTTAAAAGAGGGATTTATTTGTTAAAATATATTGGTTAAGTATTGTGCCTTAAATTGAGTTTAGCTTAATAAGAATTATCATCTTGTTAAGAATAAAATGAATTCAGCTCAAATGATAGCAGAATAATTATGGCTAGAACTTAGATAAAGTAGGGCTTCAAAACAACTAAATTTTATAATCTAGAGTAATATTAAAACAAACCACAAATTTTACCCAATAAAACAGATTGAAGATACCAGTTGATGGTTTTGTTGTTGTTGTTGTTAATCCTCACCCAATGGTATTTTTCTATTCATTTTTAAGGAGAGTGGAAGAGAGAAAAAAAGACAGAGAGAAACATTAATGTGAGAAAAACACATGGATTGGTTGCTTCCTGCATGAGCCCTGACTAGGGCCACAATTATAGTTTTATATTGCAGTGACAATTTCTGCATGAAATTATTTTAACATCATATTATCAAACATTCTTAGGATTCACATAACACCTTAAATGCACCTTAATAAGAAAAAATGCAAAGTCATATAGATTACTTATATTTTTACCTATTATTAATGTAGACAGTTTTCATAATTTTCAATGGAAATGAAACAAGTTAATCACTGACAGAAGTTCACTGAGGCGTCAGCATCTTATAAATAACAAAGAATAATGTATATGAAAGTGTGCCATATGCAATTTTTTAAGACAGTGGTATATACTGATAGATAGGTAGATAATAGATAGATGGATAGATAGATAAGTAGATAAGTAGATAGATAGTTGGATAGATACATATATAAGAAGAAACTAAAGCAATATATTATTTAAAAATGTTTTAGGGATTTAATATTTAGCAGTCCTAGATATTTAAATGTGTGAAAAGGATAGGAAGAAAGAGCTAAATGCTGTTGATGTTTTCCCCTACCCCTTATTTAGAAAGTAGAACCACTATGATTAAAAAGTAGAGGTATTAGAATAAGTATCCAATTCTATATAATAAAGACGTAATATGCAAATTGACCATCACTCCAACACACAAGATGGCCACCCCATGTGGTCAAAGATGGCCCCCCACATGTGGACACAAGATGCCCCCCACATGAAGGCCAGCAGAGGAGGGCAGTTGGGAGACAACCAGGCCTGCAGGGGAGGACAGTTGGGCAGGGGGTACTCAGGCCTGCAGGGGAGGGCAGTTGGGGAGGATCAAGCTGGCAGGAGAGAGCAGTTGGGGGTGACTGGGCTGGCAGGAAAGGGAAAATGAGAGGGACAAGGCCTACAGGGAAGGGCAGTTGGTAGCAATCAGGCCAGCAAGGGAGAGCAGTTAGGGATAACCTGGCTGGCAAGGGAGGGTTGTTAGAAACCAGCAAGGGAGGGAAGATAGGGCCATTCCAGTCAGCAGAGGAGCAGTTAGGTGTTGATAAGGCTGTCAGGAGAGTGATTAGGGGGTTATCAGCCTGGCAGGCAGAAGCAGTTAGGATCAATCAGGCAGGGAGGCAGGTGAGTGGTTGGGAGCCATCAGTCCTGGGTTGTGAGAGAGATGTCTGACTTCCTGTTTAGGCCCATGAGTTAGGGCCTACACAGGCAGTCAGACATCCCTTCAGAGTTCCCAAATTGGAGAGGTTGCAGGCTGGACTGAGGGACACATTCACCTCCTCCTTGCATGAATTTCGTGCACTTGTCCTCTAGTATAAGGATGTAAGTGATTATAATAGCAATTACAGAGACGTTATTCCTCAATGCTTTCCTTTTAGTTCTCTTAAGGATAATTTTTCTCAAGTAATTGTTCTAAAATAATGTGAGGGATATTTATTTATAAAGGACCATTTCCCACTAAATATATTATTTCTTTTTTCATTGGACTTCCAATAGTTTCTTCAGTTATACAGCATCTTCTTATTAGTGAAATTGAAAAGTTTGATATTTTCTGATGGGATATCTAGTATCCATTAAAAAGGGTAGGAAGGATTGTCCACATTTCCTTTGTGGTGATTACATAGACCATCATTGGCAAGCATATGCTCTCCAGGCTTCCTGAAATATTGATTGAAGTAATGGGTTTTTATTGATGTGTCATTTTTTCACAAGACAAATTAGAGATCTCAAGAATGAAACTGACTAATCTCTGCATGTGTTCTGGAGCCCACTGATGGGAAATGTCTTATGACAAAAAAGACAAACCTCAGAGAGGTCTATAGGTCTTCTAAAGAATCTTATTAAAACATGGACTTTGGCCATCATTTGACTTTTCAAACCATATTGTGGGAAATTCCCTAGGTGCTCATTCTTCTAATAATAACTGAACTCCTGCTAAACAGCTTTTTTGATTCTGCCTTTACTTAATATAATTTCTACATGCCCAACATGAGTTTCTTCGTTTCCTCTTTATGTCTAAAACAAACCTACTTTCCTTCTCTCTTTGATATATGATTTAAAAAAATGTTGTTGTTTCATTAAGATTTTTTAGATTAATTTTATGTTCACAACAAATTGAGGGGAAGGTACATATATACCGCTCCCTCCTCGACACAAGCACAGCCTCTCCTATGAACAACATCCCCCACTTAGGGGTACATTTTTTACAGTTGGTGAACTTAATGAACACATGATAATCGTCCAAGTCCATAGTTCACATTATGGTTTATTTAGTGTTGTACATTCTGTGGGGTTGAACACATGTATAAAGGGGTGTATCCATCATTTTGGTAGGAAATGGAGTATTTTCACTGCCCTGAAAGTCTCTTGCTCCACCTATTCATACTTCTCTCCCATGTCCCCTTGCCTACCAACTTGCACACCTTGGTCTTTTTACATTCTCTATTGTTTTGTCTTTTCCCCACATGTCTGAGAGTTAGAATCATATAGTATAAAACCTTTTTCAGATTGCCTTATTTCATTTAGTAATGCGCATTTAAGGTTCCTCCATGTCTTTTTAGCATTTGATAATGTTTTCTTTTTAGTGAATAGTACTATTTCATTGTCTGGATATACCAAAGTTTATCCATTCACTTAATGGACATTTTATTTGCTTCCAAGTTTTGGCAATTTTGAATAATGCTGCTATACACATCCAACCTTGCTTTTCTACTGATGTAGTTATGTGCAAACCAATCCGAATCCATAGCTTTAAAATTAGCCAAATTTGACCTGAGAAAACTCCATAAAATTCAAACGCATCCATTCCATTCATTGTTAATCCTGGCTTTCCTGTCATTTTTGGAGTATTAGAAAGATTTTTAAAAGTGCAGGTCCGGGGGTAAATCATCCTGCAAGCCTTTCTTCACCTTGGTTCACATACCTGTGGGGTTCAGATACAAAGGACAGGAAGGGCAGGGATGAAGGGCGGGTTCAGCCTGGAGACACCTCACATGTGCTGGGGGAGGTCCCAGGGCTGCCTGCAAGGCCCCTGACAGAAAAAGACTCCTCCTGATTCGGCTCCTCTGTTCTCTCATTGAAATAATCCTTTCTGCCCTTTAGCTGGAAGTGAACAACAGCTTTAAGGGGCCTGTGGAAACTGCACCTGGGCACCACCAGAGTTTCTGTCAGGCCCCCGCTGGAAATGCTTCCCACTTCCCTCCGCTCCAGCTGGAGATGCTGGCCTCTAGGGCATTTGCAGCCTCAGCCACTCCCACCTCCAGGATGTTCCCTGCTCAGGTGAGTCCTGGCCTAGGGCACCCAGCCATGGGCACAGATCCTATGGAGACTGGGAAGGCCTCCAAGCTGTTTCCCCCGCTAAGGAGCTTTTCAAAAATATTCCTTGTAAGACTAGTCTCCTGGTGTTTGTCCTGAAAGTCTTTCTTGCTCCTTCACTTTGCAAGGATAATTTGGTTAAGGATTTCTAGGTTTGTGGGTGTTTGTTTTTCCTCTCCTCTCAATATTTAAAAATATATATATATATTCTCCTTTCTTGCAAGGCTTCTGAGAATTCGAATGTCATTTTTATATTTGTTCCTCTGTAGTTAAGGTTCCCCCTAACTTCTTTCAGTCTTCAGGATTTTTTTCTTTACCTTTTATTATAGTTTGCAAATGATATGTACGGGTGTTCTTTGTTTTATTTTGGCATTTATGGTGGTTGGTGGTTTTGTTGTTTTTGGAAATTTCTGGAATCTGTGGTTTGGTGTCTGGCATTAATTTGGGGAAATTTTCAGTCCTTTTTTTGTTTGTTTCAATTACAGTTGACCTTCAATACTATGTGAGCTTCAGGTATATGGCATAATAATTAGCTATTTATATATCATACTAAGTGATACCCCAATTCTTCAGTTAGCCACCTGACATCATACACAGTGATTACAGTATTATTGACTAGATTTATGCTGTACTTTACATACCTGTTACTATTTTGTAATTGGCAGTTCATACTTCTTAATTCCTTCACCTGTATTTCTTTTTGTTTCTTTTTCTATAAACTAGACTTTAATTAACTACTTACCCAAGAGAATAGGTCTTGTTAAAAATGGAGTGCCCTGGATGATTTTTTCTTCCCTGCCAGAAGACCAAGGGGATTTTTCTGCAATATTTACTGTGAGAACGACCCTAAATAAGTCATTTTTAAATGAATTGCTTTGCCTTTATTAATGCCTACTTAACAAGATCTAAACCCTTTCCTTGCTAGAGATATTGTGGCCTTGCACCAATTTTTTGGGAACCAGGATTCTAAAATTACTCTGGAAACTGAGTCCTCCTGTTACCTGTCTCACAAGGGAGCATACAGCACTTGAAGGAATTGGTATTTAGGGATCTTCATTCTCTGCACCCAGTTGTGAAACAATAACCTTTACCCTTTTCTCCATATTTATTGTCTGCCTAGAAACTGAGTGTATAGATATCTCTTGTTTCTAGAAGCTCTTTGGTAAATAGCTTAGCATAGTTTGTGTGCATGTGCATGTGCCTGTGTATGTGTGTGTGGAGAGAGACAGAGAGACAGAGACAGAGACAGAGAGAGAGAGAGAGAGAGAAAGGCAGGTGTGTTCTTATATTACTATCCTTACGATTGAGTCCCAGCTCTCAGCCCATAGCTATTCATAAAATTATATGTCAAATTAATAATCCTTTTCACCTTTCTTTCAATATTTCTTTTAATAGCCTAGAACAGTGGTCGGCAAACTGCGGCTCATGAGCCCCGGTTTGCCGCTCTGTTGACTAATGAATTTGTTGACCACTGGCCTGGAAAATAGACTTTTTAAATATTCACTGATTGAATTGCTTCTCTATCGAGGGCAAGACAGAGGAGAGAAGAGATAAATTATGACCATAATTGTGAAGTCAAATGTAATGCTTCTGTGATTTCACAAAGGCTAAAACCTACATTCTCCATGTAACAATACCTCACAACACTGTCAACAGGCCTCTTCTATCCTAGTCCAATGCCCTTCTGTCCCAAAGTATACTAAAAACTGGCTAGTGTCAGGTACCAATTACTGAAGAAACGATTTTTTTTTGTTAAGTAATAAATAATTTAAAAAATGTTCAGTTGATGGTGAACAGCTATAATGTCACTATTATTAGTGCAATAATGTAATTTCAATGTTGTAAAATATATTTCTTCACTTAGTGAAAGTTTCATTTTTAACAGAGTTTCATTTCTCATATTTTTTTTCTCTTTCTCTCCTAGAGTAGCCATTATTGTCTACCTTATTGATTTGCAAAATGTAATGCTAGCCCACAGCTCTGCACAATCACCAGTATGCTGTGTCCAATATTTTACTGGACTTTAGGGACCACTTTGTGCATTTATCACCCTGTGCTGCTATTTAACGAAATGCCATGGCAACATTTGTAAAGCATACAGAGACCTAAAGAACCCTATGTGGTGTTTTTCTCTCTGATTGATTTTGAGTATATAACTGCTCTCCAATGGATAAAAAGCAAGAAAGTAATTTGGCTTTACCAAATAGCTCTCATGAAAGTGATCATTGTATTTCCTTATAGGAACAGAAAGGAGGTCCAGGGGATATTTTCAGTGATGTATATTCACTTAATCCCTTACCAAATAACCTCATAAAAAAATCATAGAACTGATTCTTCTCACTCCCAGCACAATTTATTTAAACATATCAATAAATCTCTCAGTTAGAAAAATATATGAATGTAAGTATAAAAATGTATATACATATATGTGATCTTTGTCCATGTACATATGCTCCTATTATAGAAAGTAGAAATAATAGTGCATAATTAACTTTGTACATTATAATATTCACTCAACTAAATATGAACATTTTTGTATTTCATATTGACATCCCCTACTACAATATAGCTTTTATTCTGGAGTTGTATGAAAATGTAGTAAGCTAATCTATTTCAAAATTCTCATAATCACAGCAATGTTTCAGTGAATGTTCTTTCATATAAATGTCTTGCTGATTTTTAAGAATAAAATTGTAGAAAAAGGTGTCTGCAAATGAACCATTTTATGTTTTTATCACAGTCACCGAACTTGGTATTATGATTATATTTAATAAATATATTTTCAAAGGAGAAATATAACATTATTGATGTTTTATTTTAAATTGTTTATGTTAAATGCAAAGTGAAGTAACTTTATCTGATTAATTGTCATAAGTGTCACATATTTTTATCTATTTAATTTTTTTTTATACATTACCATTTCCCCTTCAGTTTCAACTAGAGCATTTATTGCTTTTATATAACTTTAATTATTTTACAGGTTGTCAGATGTGGGGTAAATAATCTCCCTTAAATTCCTTTTGCTTTTTATGTTTATATTTAATTTTTCTTTACATTGTAAACTTCAATGCTATTTTCTATCAATAATTTTTGATAGTATATTTTTATTCACATCCCATTTAAAGCCCTTTCTGCCCCAAGACAAGGTATAGGCATATGATAATTTATATTTTCTGTTGTTTAATTTAGGATTTATTTATTTTATTTTTTTAAATTTTGCTTTTGAATATGCTTGGAATGTATATTGGTGCTTTGATGTAATAATTTTATTGATCTTCATATTTTCTAAAAAATTATTTTTGTTTTATTTTACTTTTCCTGACAATTTAAAAATCCCCTTGATTAATTTATATTTATAAATATACTAGAGGCCCGGTTCACGAAATTCATGCACAGGGGGATGTGTGCCCCAGCCCAGTCTGCACCCTCTCTAATCTAGAACCTCTCCAGGGATGTCTGATTGCCCATTTAGGTCCAGTCCCAGTAGGATTGGGTCTAAACAAGCAGTCAGACATCCCTCTCACAATTCAGGACTGCTGCTCCCAACTGCCCGCCTGCTTGACTTCCTGATTGTCCCTAACTGCTTCTGCCTGCCAGCCTGGTCAACCCCTAACCACTCCCCTGCCAGCCTGATTGATGCTTAACTGCTTCTCTGCCAGCCTGTTTGCCCCTAACTACACTTTCTTGCAGGCCTGGTCATTCCTAACTGCTCTCCACTGCAGGCCTTGTCTCCCCTGACTGCTGTCCCCTGCAGGCCTAGGTCGTCCCCAACTGCCCTTCCCTCCAGGCCCAGTCACCCCCAACTTCCCTCCTCTGCCAGCCTGGTCACCCCTAACTGCC
>PVJN01047248.1:0-16099 GCA_004026805.1 Lasiurus borealis
CATCACATGATCTCACTCATTTGTGGATAATAAAGAACATTATAAACTGATGAACAAAAGGATAGATACAGAGACAGTAAAGCTTCAAACAGACTGTGAAATTACAGCAGGAAGATTAAAGTTAGGTGAGCTAGATAAGAGATCAATCAAAGGACTTGTATGCATGCATATAAGCATAACCAATGAACATAGACACTGGAGGGTTGGGGTATGCCTGGGAGGGGGGGCAATGGAGAGATATGTATAAAAAATTAATAAAAATTAAAAAAAAAAAAAAAGAGAGATGAGTCAAGCATACAGGTTATCAGGCAATGACCACATACAGTGGTCCTCTGTTGTTCTATCCTGCTCAGAATCTCCTTTCCCTTTTTCTGGTAGCCATATTTTTAATTTCCTATGAAGAAACCACCATCCCCTTATCTCAGGACACAATGACACTGGAGACACTGCCACTTCTAAAGTATATATGTAATCCAATTTTTAAATAAATCTTTATTGTTCAGATTATTACAATTGTTCCTCTTTCCCTCCCCATATCTCCCTTTCACTTGATTTTCCTCCAATCCCATGCCCTAAACCTGGCCACTGTCTTCATTTATAGGTGTAAAATTTTTGTCCAATTCTTCCCCAATTCCTCACATCTCTTTCGCCCCAAGAATTGTCAGTCCACTTTCTTTCTATGCATCCGATTCTATTATATTCACCAGTTTATTCTGTTCATCAGATTTTTATTCTCTTGATTTTTAGATTCACTTGTTCATAAGTATGTATTTGTTGTCACTTTGTTGTTCATAATTTTTATCTTTACCTTTTTCTTCTTCCTCTTCTTCTTAAAGAATACCTTTCAGCATTTCATATAATCCTGGTTTGGTGGTGATGAACTCTTTTAGCTTTTTCTTGTCTGGGAAGCTCTTTATCTGATCTTCAATTCTAAATGATAGCTTTGCTGGGTAGAGTAATCTTTGTTGTAGATTCTTGCTATTCATCACTTTGAATATTTCTTGCCACTCCCATCTCGCCTACATAGTTTCTAATGAGAAATCAGCTGACAGTCATATGGGTACTTCCTTATGGGTAATTAACTTTTCTCTTGTTGCTTTCAAGATTCTCTCTTTGTCTTTTGCCCTTGGCACTTTAATTATGCTCTGTCTTGGTGTGGTCCTCTTTGGATTCCTCTTGTTTGGGATTCTCTGAGCTTCCTGGATTTGCAAGTCTATATTTTTCACCAGATAAGGAAAGTTTTCTGTCATTATTTCTTCTAATAGGTTTTCAAAATATTTCTCTCTTTCTTCTGGAACCCCCATAATTCAGATGTTGGTACACTTAAAGTTGTCCCAGAGGCCCCTTACACTATCTTCATATTTTTGGATTCTCTTTTCTTTTTGTTTTTCTGGCTGGGTGTTTTTTGTTTCCTCATATTTCAAATCTTTGGTTTAATTCTTGGGGTCCTTTGGTCTACTGTTGAATTTCTATATATTCTTTATTTCAGACAGTGCATGCCTTAATTTCTGACTGGTCCTTTCCTTTTTTTTTTTTTGGCATTCTCATTAAGATCCTTAAAGGTCTCACTAAGTTCCTCGGAGATTTCTAGAAGATTCGTGAGTAATCTTATAACTGTGGTTTTGAACTCTATGTCCAGTAGTTTGCTTTCCTCCATTTATTTCATTCATTACATGTTTCTTTGTCTCCACATTTTTGCTACTTCCCTGTGTTTATGGCTACTTCCCTGTGTTTATGGAGTGGTCCTCTGTGACCAATAGGGCCCAGTGGTTCAGCCTCCCCAATCACCTCAGGTGAACACTCCTGGTGCACCCCTTTGTGGGCTGAGTGCACAGTCTTGTTGTAGTTAAGCCTTGATTGCTGTTGGTACACTGTGAGGAATTGACCTCTAGGCCAGTTGGCTGTAAGGACCCACTGTGTCTATAATGGAAGAACTGCTGTGCTGGAGATATCCTTATGGGGCAGGACTTGTTTCAGTGGGACTTTGTTACTCACTAATCTGCCTCTTGAATGTGTCACTTATGTATGTGAGGAGTTGAAATCTGATGTCATTTCACACTGAACACTAGATACACTGGCTCCTAGATCTCCAATGGGATGCAGGTCAGCTACTGTCTAAGGCCACTCAGCAGGAGCTACAGTGAGATCTGCAAATTTCTCCTCTTTGCTTGGAGTTTGGAAGTTTTGGAGCTATCTAACCAGAGCTGCAGTTTGTTAGGTTAAACTGCGATAGGACAGGCCATTCATATGCAAAAGCCACTGCACACAGTCTGCATGGGTTTGCAAATTGGGCGGGAAGGGGTCTTAGGGAATCACTAGGCTAGGGTGTGGCAAATAGCGATGGCTACCAATCAGCTGTCTCTACATCTCTGTGTTTCCATGTCCCCATATCCCATACTCTAGCATAGTAAACAATGATTCCTGCATGAACCTCTGCAAGAAAGCCACCCTCACTTTCTGACCCAATGGCAGACAGTCCAACTTCTCCTCATAGGAGTCTGGGTCCCCAGAGTCTTGCCAAAATGGAGTTCAGAGCAGTCAGGACCTTGTGTCTCCCTTTGGGTTGAAATAAAACAGTGCACCCAGTAGCCAGTTGCCAGCCTGATTCACATGCCTCTGTAACTCTTCTTTTCTGTGATTGTGCACGTCCTACATAGTCTCAATGTTCTTTTCTCTTTCCTTCTGGTTATAGAATTTCTACTCAGCCAGCTTTCCCATGGTTCTGGGTGATAGATGTTTTGTCTTTTAGTTCTAGTTTTGGTGTGGTTGTGAGAGGCAGCACATACATGTATATAACTTATGCTGCCATCTTGGTTTCTGTAAATTGGTTTCCAATTTTTACCATCCCTCCCCTTGGCCTCGGTGATTGGCTTGAGAGTAGGGACATGACATTATTTTGACCAATCATAATCAAGTGAAAACCTATTTGCTGTGTTGAATGTGAACCCAGAGGATATGTCTGAAGCTGCGTGGGGCCATCATAAGAATAGGATCCATCAAAAATAAAGCCAACAGATAGGAGAGTAAGTAAGAGTGAGACTGAGTCCAAATAAATTTGAACTCTAGGATCCAACCACATCTAAAATGCACCCGGAATTTTTTATTATTATATGATCTATTTCTTTTTTTAAAATTTAAGTCAACCTAAAGGTGGGTTTTCTGTTTCTTATAACCAAGACAGTCCTGACTAATACACTCCAAAATAATGAATATGAACCATCCTGGGCCAGTGAATATAAAGTCTGGGTCTGTTCTGGTAGATGACCTAGAAGAATTCCCATCTGTATCCCAGATGAACCAGGACTCTTTGCTTGCTGAGTCCATGTGCCAAACCCAGAGTCAGCCAGAGGTAGAGGCTACTATGAAAGATTACAACAGTCATATTGGGGAAAAACCATCTCCAGGCTAAGATGATATGACATAATTAAGAAACTGAAGTCCAAATTGATGCAGGTAATCTCTGATTTATCCACTGCCAACAGCAAATGAAGAAAAGAGAAGACAGAAATAGAGACCAGCTGGTAGACATGTTTTGGATTTGCAGAGGATCAGAGCAGCCTGAGGTGAGTGAGCAGGATGGACTGTAGAAGTTCCAACATCAGTAGACCAACACAGGCTTCCAGAAAGTTTTGGATAGGTAGGTTTCCCCAGGTTGACTCTACCATTCCATCAAGCTTCCTCTGACCTCTGTATGATATAACTGATAAGTATCTATAATTTTAAAATGGAATAGAAACAGAAAGAAGGGACTACTTTCCTTTGATTAATTAGGCAAAAATTTTGTTGTTTTATTAATCCTCACCTGAGGATATTTTAGAGAGAGTGGAAGGGAGTAGGAGAGACAAAAAGAGAAACATCAATGTGAGAGAGATACACTGATTGGTTGCCTCCCTCATGTGCCCCCATGGAAGCTGGGGATCTAAGCTACAGGCACTCACCTTTGACGAGAATCAAATCTGGGACTTTTCAGTCTGAGGGCCAATGCTCTACCCACTGAGAAAAACTGGTTAGAGCAATTAGGTACAATTTTATGACAACATTAATAAAACTACTGGGTAAAGTAAAAATATAAAAGGAACTTTAGTATAGTAAATACACATACACTTATGCAATTAAGAACAATTTCTGTATAGGTAGGATTGGAGACCAGGATAAAGGCATCCAAAGGTAACCTATGTAGAGAATCTAAAACTTAATTCTTAAATATTGATAGTCCAGAGCAGTGGTTCTCAACCTTTCTAATGCCGTGACCCTTTAATATAGTTCCTCATGTGGTGACTCCCAACCATAAAATTATTTTCGTTGCTACTTCTTAGGCTTTACAGCAGCAGTTCTCAACCTGTGGGTCACCTAAGACCATCGGAAAACACAGATATTTACATTACAATTCATAACAGTAGCAAAATTACAGTTATGAAGTAGCAACGAAAATAATTTTGGGGGTCACTAAAAATAATGGTTGGGGGTCATCACAACATGAGGAGCTGTATTAAAGAGTCTCAGCATTAGAAAGATTGAGAACCACTGGTCTAGAGAGAAGAAAACTGGAAAAGAGAATGAAAAATAGATGAGAGATAAAGAAAAAAAATGTTTGCCCTGGGTGGGTGGCTCATTTGGTTGGAGCATCATCCCATACACCATAAAGGTTGTGGGTTCAATTCCTAGTTAGGGCATATGCCTATGTTGTAGGTTCAATCCCCAGTCAGAGTGTGGATGGGAGGCAACCAATTGATGTTTTCCTCTCACATTAAAGTCTTTCTCTCTCTCTCTCTCTCTTTCTCTCTCTCTCTTTCTCTCTCTCTCTTTCTTCTTCTTCTCCTTCTTCTTCTTCTTCTTCTTCTTCTTCTTCTTCTTCTTCTTCTTCTTCTTCTTCTTCTTCTTCTTCTTCTTCTCCCTCTCTCTCTCTCTTCTCATCAATAAATATATCATTAAGTGAGGATTTAAAAAATAAAGAAAAGGTATTTCACGTTTCAAGAACATGATCTAGAATAATTATAAGAACAAAAGTGCCAAAGGAAGCTTAAAAATCCAGACAGATTCAATAGATGTTCCTGGATCCAATATTTCACAGTGGAACTGGTTCCCCATTCATTTTCTTCACCCCATCTAGGAAGCATGGACTTTAAGCCAGATCGGGAGTTTCTCAAGGGCAGAAAATACTTCTTTCTTATTTATTTATTTTTTTATTTCCAGGGCTTTCCACAGTGGCTTTCAAATATTGTTGAGATGAGTGATTAATTAATTACATCAGATGTGATAATGGCATTCCAAATTAACCCCTAATTTTACAAATGGGAACATAAGGGTGAGAAGTTTAGTTCAATGTTATATAGTTAGTTAGAGGATCATTTGAGACAGGAGTTAGATATTCTTGAACTCAGTCAGGGGGATGTTTATGTGTCTTAAAAAAGTATACTGGATGGGTGACCCTCCTAATTGATAGAAGAATGTTGCCCCTTGGAAGAGTGAAATATCTCATTGATGGCAGGGAATGGAAGAATTCTTTCCATCTTGTTTTGTCCAGAGATACTTTAAGGAAGAACAGCTCATGAACTGAGGAACAGAAAATGGAGGGGGTGCTGACAAAAAGAGACGTTCATAAGTATATTGCCAAAAGGTTTATACGTGGGCAGAAGCATCTAGAGATACCAGCCACACAGTAAGCCAAGGTGTTTGGGTGCCTTGTGCTAGGACTCTAGATTAGAGGCAGAGGAAGAAACATGAGAGGTAGGGGATAGTCCTAGAGAGAATGACAGCTCACTGTCATACACAGTTTTAATTTCTTAGAGCTCATTTAATGGAAATTGTTAGGGCCAGACTAATCCTGCCTTCGTCACTAACTAACATGCCATCCTTCACTTCATCAATAACTGAGGGTTGATAAATAAGAGATCGCTACTGGCTCTAACATAACCACATTCAGAGTGGCATGGAATGCATCAAGGCTTAGTCAAATTCAGTTGAGGTTAATCTGGAACTGTCCATTCTGTCTTCCTCTACTGGCTTTCATTGAACCTAATCCTGGATTTCATTTTGTTTCCAGAATGCATGGGATGCTGAAATTATTCATATTTTAGTCAGATTTTAACAAGAATAGGTAAGAAAGAACATTAGGACAATTAAAAAATAATGAGTCCATTATAAAAAAAACAGTAATGATTTAAAAGCTGCTAAGGGAATACTCTTATTGGAAATGTTGAATACCTGCAAATGAGCAGTTAGATGACAAGCACACAGAGGAATCAAGGGATTTCACTAATGTGCAAACAAAACCATTTCTAATAATTTCTTCCCCAAATTGAGGGTAATGCAAATGTCTAAATCATTATTGGAAGAGAATACGCTCTTTGACCATCCTGCAGAATATTGGATGGTATATCTGAAGATGTTATCAGTGCTTGCTCATATGTATTTTCTTTTCAAAGACAGCAACTTCTTAGTTTTTCTTTTTTCACATAGTTTTTTAAAAGAGTTTTTCTTATAAATCAAAAGATGCTTTTGAGAACTACTAGAACCAGACTTGCTCTCTTAAAAAGAAGTGTTAGGGTATGATGTTCATAGCTGTAACAAATCTCAGGTGCTTATTCACACAGAGTCCAGTGTGAGTTCCCTGATCAGGTAGCTTTTCTGTGGACACTTCTAAGCAGTGAGACAAGTGTCTGGGGCCCTTCCACCAGGAGGATCTTCTGTCTTCTAGGATGTCAAAGGATCTCATGCCCAGCAAAGGGAGAACTTCTAGGGTTCATAGAAGGCTTTATGGCTAGTCCTGGTGGCAGCCAGTGTAGCTTCTGCCCACATTCTACCCACCAGAATTCATTCTAGTGGCTTCACTTGGGCACCAGGGTGACAGGAAGAATACTTCAGTTATAAGCTCAGAAAGGAGAGAGGAACTAAAGATTGGTGACCACTAACAATCTCTACCACAATACAAAAACCAACCAAAAAAGGAAGGAGAGCTAGAGGACAGGTAGTATTCTGTTTTGGGAGTCATTCAATACTACCAATTAAAAAATCCACCCATCTTCTGAGTGACCCCTGTGAGGGTGCTTCAGGTGCTGTGGGAGTAAATGGAAGGATATGGACAAATATGTCCTGAATCAGACAAGGCTCTTGCCCTCATGATACATACAGTATAGGTCAGGGATAACATATGAAAAGAAAAATACCAAGAGACCATTTAGTTATATGAGATAATATTAACCTGAGCTTTAAGGACAGGAGTTTGCCTTTCTTTTTCATTGCTCCCTCACGACAGGCACATAGCATGGCATAGGTTGGCATAGGACATAGGTAGTTGATTTCATTTCAGTGTACCATGGCAGTTAGTGAGAGCAGTACACTGAGCTTTAATTACTAAGCTCTCTAAGTTCAGGGATTGCTATGGGAGAGGGAGAGTAGGCATTTGTTTGCTGACTCCCCAGCAGTCACTCACCTTCTATCTCTCACCAAACAGTGTCCTATTGCAAGAAAGGAGATTTCTCCATTTTCAGACATGTGGTATGTCTAACCCTAATTTCAGAGGTAGATACCAATTAACTCATATTCTCTGTGCATAGACTGATGTGATCCTATTAAAGTTAAGAGTGAGAAAGAGACAGTGCATCCGGAAGTAGGTGCTACCACCAGACACACTCCCAATTGTCCCAGAAGAGAGGAAAGATGTAAGGTCTTGGACAGCCACATCCCTTTGTGGTCTTAAGGGGAGATCTCAGAGTTGTGAAGAAGCTCCCAAATGGTACTGGAGGAAAAAGTCTCCTTAGACCCAGGAGTTCTGGAAAAATCTTATTTTTTCACAAAAAGAAGCACACTGTTGTGTGAGGACGTGATAGCTGGAGCTGTAACAGCAAAGCTGTAACTAGAAAAGGATGCACCTAGGAACAAAGCCAACATGCTGAGAACGGCAGAATGAAAGGGCCTGGGGCCTTGATGACATCAATCAATTGCTGAATTTATTAATTTGCGGTCATCCTACTTCCAGCTTCTTTTATTTATTTCAAGTTATTATTGAGATGATGAATTATCTCATTGTTTAGGCTGCTTTTGCCTGAATGGAGGAGGTTCAGGAGTTGACAAGAGCTTAAGGGCATTATAATTGAGATAGGCTGGAAGAAAAGCAAGGAGGTCTTTCTATAACAACACAACAATCATATCTACAATTTGCTGAGCATCTACTACATGTAAGGAATTTCACTTATATTCTTATTTATAATCCTCTCAGCTTCACAGCAGTCCAGAAATAGACATTGTTATGCTAATTTTACAAATGAGAAAACTGAGTCTCAGAAAAATTGTGAGTTGCCCTAAGCTACCCACCTATTTTGTGGCAGCACCCAATTCCCCCACCACTGCACTCCCCCTGATAAAACACTACAGCTATTGATTTTAGTTCTAGCAAATGCAGCAGGCAAATTTTTAGAAGTTGAAATAATATTTTCTATACAGGGATCAAGCCTAATGTTATAAACTAGGTGAGCAACACTTAATGGAGTTAAATTAATGTGGCATGTCACATCAAGGAGTCACCAAGAATTGAGAGAATCAGTGTCTTTGCTCTCCTTCAAGATTCTATTTCCTCCTGGCATCTTCTTCAGTATTTATCTACTAACTATGTGAAAAAAATAACCAACTAGTTCCATTAATTCCAGGCCCAAGCACAGTAGGGAATGACAAGCAGATCTTTTAGGCAGCCTCTTTCTTTTGATGGCAGTCCCCTGCTATTTTTAAAGGAAATTACATACACAGCCCTCCTGCACTGTGCGCATTCTGGTGGAGCCATGAGTCAAGGAGTCCTGCAATCTCCTGGCCAAGGTGACAAGTGACCCAGCTAAGCCATAAAGATGCTCACACTGCATCCTGAGGGGAGTGATGCATGAACGGGGAAAATAGTTGGCACCCATATACTCACTCCTACTAGAACATCAAGTAGTTCCTACTCTCTGCACCGACTGGACCCTTGCAATAGTCCTTTCCTGAGTCTGGTCCACGTCCTTCTCATTGACCACCCAGTGTTCTTTGACCAGTCACTTCCCTCTTAGGCTGACTTCCATTTAAACTGAGAAAATCACTAAACTGTTGACTCTGTGAGGCAGGAGCCATGTTTATTCAGACTTGTCCTTGCAGCCCGAGGACCTAGCACAGAGCTTGGGATAAAATAAGCAATCAAGAAGTATTTTAATTTCTCCATTAATAATGAAGTCCAGAAGTAAATGAGTCCTCCCAATCTACAACCAAGTGGAAAATGTAACCTTACATTATGAATTCCCCTCAAGGATTTTTAGATGGGAAAGGATCTGCTGCTCATCTTTGCTGAACAAAAGCAGAACCTTCAACATGATGAAGAGTGACTGACAGCTTTCTATGGAAACAAAGAATATATTTCTTCTTGTGCAGCTAAGTCTAAAATGTGATGTTTGAAAGGCAGACAGAGAGCCCTGGATATTTTTTCTCAATGGTTAGAGCATCGGCCTGCAGATTCAAGGGTTATAGGTTTGATTTCTGATCAAAGGCATGTACCTCGGTTGCAGTTTCAAGCCCTGGTCAGTGTGCATGCAGAAGACAACCAGTCAATCTGTACATCGATTTTTCTCTTTCTCTCTCTTCCCCTCCTCCCTCCCTTTCACTACCTCTAAAAATCAATGAAAAAATACCTTCAGGTGAGGATTTTAAAGAGAGAGAGAGAGAGAAATGAGATATTTCTGTTGCATATCCCAGAGCCTCTGATTCTTAAAGAGTGTGGTTGTATGGACAGAGAGGGAATAGGAAAACCAAAAAGAGTGCCAAAGGAAGCAGAGTGAGCTCTGCTAAGAACTGTCAAAGCAGAAGTGGCTGTTCAGGCCTGGCAGGCTACTAACTAGACAAATAATCCAGATAGGGCTAGAGCAGGAAGGAAGCCACAGCCCATGCTGCCTATTCTCTTTCCCAACTTTTTCAATTTATCCCAAGTTCTCTCATCTCTCACTCCATCTCTCTGTTTCCTTACACAATACACATGCACCCACATGCACGCACACGGAGAGGCTGGTGAGAATACGGAAACATGCAGACGACATAAAATAAATGGAACTGAAAGAAATCCAACACCGCAACCCCTGGTAATGATAATGATGAAGAAAAGCGGCTGCCAGATGTATCTTGTGATGACGCCAATGATCTAATTCTCTTATTATCAAAAGATGCAGGTAAAGGCAGCCTTGACAGAAGGCTTTAAAAAAATCAAAAGAGTGCAGCATCACTGGAACCGTGTTATCTGATTTATGCCTTTTCAAAGACCAGGCTTGTGTCATAAGCTGATAATAGACTCTAGCCATCAAACGTTATTTTATCTGGTATCTTGATTTTAAAGAACGGTGGGAACTAGCAAATGGCACTGAGCTATTTATATAATATTTGAAACTGTTAGTTCACTAGGGGAAAACAACAGCAACAACACACACACACACACACACACACACACACACACACACACACACACCAAAAATTAAAACCCAGACTAGATAATAATATAATGGAAAGCAGCAGACTTGATGTTATAGATAGCTAACAACATAGAATGTAATTTCTAAATCAGAGCAAACATTTTTCTTTCAAATTTTCAAAATGAGAATATGAAGGAACAATACATTGGTATGTGGGTGCCCAACAGATGGGACCCTTACCCAAAAGCACTCAGTACTCAGCACTGACAGAGATCAAAGCCATCACTGCCAGCAGATGGAGACTCGAGCTAAAGAAGAATCCACATCAGGTAACAGCGCCATCCATCTATTAAGTTCCTCAGGAGTAAGAGGGTCTCTTGGAGTAGGCACACAACACATACAAATTTTTTTTAAGTTTTTTTTTTTTTAAGCTTAAGTAATTGGACATAAAAACTCCCCAGAAGCATGATCTAATCATTTCTTAAAGAAGACATCTTTTTCCTTAAATGACTAGACATTAATCAAACAGACCTCCACACTTGAGAAGATAAATGCCAAGAAAAGGAAGCCTTCTGTATATTTACCTTACTTTTTAAAGCCCAGACGTTAGAAGTGAATGAGTTTTTTGACCATTTATCATACAGAGAGACCAATTGTCTCACAGGCAATTTTATGTCAAACCACACCTGGCCATACATGTTTGTCTCTTGATTCATGAGCGTCTAAATATCACATTGCAACAAGGTTGGGCTGAAGCCAAAAGTAATGTGTTTAAAACTTCTTCCCTGCAGTCTTAAATTAGCTGCGATACTGGAAGAAAAAAGCTGCTTTGATGATCCAAAACTATGGATTATCTAAGAGTTATTTACTTAGTGTTTTAAATATATTATTTAATGGGGTTCAGGCAGTATATTGACCTTCCTAATGAGGTTTGACTAAAGCCAATATTAAAATTAATGTGCCCTCCGTTAGCACCCAGTGACAAAGTATTAAAGTTGCTGTCTCAGAGGGATTTGTGTGGTGGGGAGAAACCAGCCTGGCAATAAAAATTGGCCTTGGAGAATCTGCATGCAGATTATGAAGATCTGAGTTCATCACTGTTAGAAATTCCAGGAACAATCTTTCCAGAACAGGCTCAGTGCTCAATGATCAGAATATATTGATAGAAATATTGATCACTGTGGTTATGGTTTATGAAAACACAAGAAGAGAATGTAAAAGATCCTGAAAGTGATTTTAAATGAACAGTCCAGTACCACAGCATCAGAACTCCATAGCCATTGAAAACCACTACAGGGCAGTATGATAGAGGCTAGCCAGTGGCAAATATTACTAGGTCAACGGCAAAGTAAGTGAAATGTGTCCTGTTCTTCTCCTAACTTCCCCATCTTTCTCCTTTCACTCCCTTTCTCTCCCTGAATCTCCATGTGGAAATGACTAGTAATAGCTTATAGCATGACATCTCCTAGTAGTCCAAAGTCAATGTCAGAGTATGGCCTTTAGTAGGAATAAGCCCCTGGGTTCCATTATTATTCTCACCTGGTCACTTCACAACTGTGTGACTTTGGAGGCCATTATTTTACCTTTCTCAGAAATACCTTCTCCATTGAAAAAAATATGTATAAGGAATGAAATTATATTCAAAGGATCTTAATACCAAGAAGTACTTCTTTGTAATAGAATAGATGTAGGTGGAACAGGGTTCTCCTCATTATTCTAAGTCTAAAGATTTAAAGACCATATTCTCTTTTCTTTTATATGTCCATCTGGATATTTCAAACTCCAAAGGTTAGTTGAGGCGCTAAATTACCCAATTAATCCTCAGAGTAACCGCATTTACACTGACTGCCTATCCACTGCATCTCAAACAAGACCTTCCCATCTCAAATCCAAGTTGGTAAAATCCCTACCTTTTCTGAGCAGATGATTACAGATGCTCTCCTGCTTTTTGTATTTAAATTCTCAGGGTGAGACTACAAGGCAAGCAGGACAGAGGAGCAAAGCACAAGGCAAACAAAGGACAATGATTGACTCTCTGGTGAATTTGCCTAACTTCCATTTCATGGTAAGAAACCAAAATAGTTTTTCATATATGCTTGTGCGGTAGCACTGTCTTTGAAAGTATTCAGCCAGCTCCCGTCTGAGTCAGTGTAATGAGTCTGCATGTTATAAGAGCTGAGCCTGGTCCAAATGGAACCGTGTAACTGTTAGAAAGATTAATGGATTGTATCATCCCACCGTTGACTATAATCTTCTAATTGTGTGCATCTCAGTGTGGTGCCTAGAGCAAGATCAGAACCTGCTTCCTCAATCACTAATATCCACTGATATTGTTCATTATTTTTCTAATGCCAAGCCCAGGTACATCTGGGCTGGGCAGATCCCCAAGGAAAACAACAACTTTAGTTGTAGGTACTTGAGAGCAGTCATTATCTCTGTTCCAATTAATTCATCAATCAGGATTGAGAATCCCTGTTCTCAAGTTGCCACTGAGAACAGGGACCAGTACTGAGTCCTGCTGAGCCAGGGAGGATAATGGAGTCTGTGAAGACTGAGGCTGTGCTCTGGAGCAGCCATAACCAGGAGCCAAGAGACCGAGATGTCTTTTTGAGTTGGCACTGCATGACACCAGACAACTCAGGTATCCCTCTGAGCCTTAAACTTGGAAGCAGGACACTAGCCAGATTATCTAACTGAAGAAAAACAGACACAATGTGTGTGAACACTCTTTGAAAAACATTAAGCTTGGAGAAACAGCATAGGTAAACACCTAAACTGTTGTCTCACACAACAATATTAAAACTACAACTTAAAGACAAAATGGACACCATCCAGAACCACAGGAAAGCTGGCTGAGTGGAAATTCTACAACTAGAAGGAAAAAGGAAAGCACATTGAGACTCAGAGAAGCTGCAAAAGGCTAAGGTACAGAGACACATGTGTGCACAGACAAGACTGACTGCTGAGTGCATGGGCGGCTGAGTGCGCTGCTGGCTTTCTAAAGCAGGAAGAAGGCAAAAGCTCCTGACTGCACTGAACTCTAGTTCCAGGCGAGTTTCTGGGAACCCAGACTCATTCAGGGAGAAACTGGACTGTCTGGTAGTGGGTGAAACTCAAGGGTGGCTTTCTCTTAGATGTACTTGCAGTGATTACCACAGGACACTGAACCTAGGGTTTTCATAGGGCAGGGGTGACAGGAAGCCAAGACTGTCTGCTCTGCTCTGAGACTTCAACCCATCCAAGCTGAGCACAGAGGCTTTTGCAATTTTGCAAGTCTTGTCTCATAAGGGTATGTCCAGCACAGAAGTTCTCCCAGCATAGACACACCTGATCCTCACAACCAATTGGCCTGGAGGTCAATTCCTCCAAGTGATACCAACAACAATCAAGATTTAGCTCTAACAAGGCTGTGCACACAGTCCACAAAGGGTTGCACCAACAGTGTCTGCCTCAGGTAACTGGGAAAGGCTGAGCCACTGGGCCTTATAGGACACCTAGCACACAAAGCTACTCTACCAACTCAGGGAAGCAGCAAAAATGCAGAGACAAAGAAACAGATCACAAATGAAAGAAATGGAGGAAAGCCAACAACTGGATATAGACTTCAAAACCATAGATATAAGGTTTTTCAAGAATTTCCTAGAAAAGGCCAATAAATTTAACGAGACCCTTGAGGATATGAAAAAGGATCAACTAGAAATTAAACATACAACGAATGAAATAGAAAATATTATACAGAGACCTAACAGCAGGCTAGAGGACTGCAAGAATCAAGTCAAAGATTTGAAATACAAAGAAGCAGAAAAACACTCAACTGGAAAAGAAAAAAGAAAAAAAAAATCCAACAATTTAAAATAGTATAAGATCCTCTGGGACAACTTCAAGCTTACCAATATCCAAATTATGGGGGTACCAGAAGAAGAGAGAGAGCAAGATATTGAAAACCTATTTGAAGAAATAATGACCAAAACCTTCCCTCCACCTGGTGAAAGAAATAGACTTACAAGTCCAGGAGCACAGAACCCCAAACAAAAGGAGTCCAAAGAGGACCACACCAAGACTCATCATAATTAAAATGCCAAGTGCAAAGGACAAAGGAAGAATATTAAAAGCAGCAAGAGAAAAACAGTTTATTACCTACATGGAAGCACCCATACAATTGTCAGCTGATTTCTTAACAGAAACTATGCAAGCCAGACAGCAGTGGCAAGAAATATTCAAAGTGGTGAATAGCAAGAATCTACAACCAATGTTTCTCTATCCAGGAAAGCTATCATTCAGAATTGAAGGACAGATAAAGAGCTTCACAGATAAGAAAAAGCTTAAGAAGTTCATCAACACCAAACCAGTATCATATGACATGCTGAAAGGCATTCTTTAAGAAGAGGAAGAAGAAGAAAAAGGTAAAGATAAAAATTATGAACAACAAATACATGTCAATCAACAAGTAATCTAAATTCAAGTGCATAAAAAATGTGATGATCAGAATAAACTGGTGAATATAATAGAATCAGGAGCATAGAAAGGAAGTGGAGTGACAATTCTTGGGGGGAAAGAGGTGTGGGGATGTGGGAAGAGACTGGACAAAAATTGTACACCTATGAATGAGGACAGTCACGGGGAGGCAAAGGCAGAGGTTGGGGTGGGAACTTGGTAAAGGGGAGCTATGGGGGGGGGGGAAAGAGGAACAATTGTAATAATTTGAACAATAAAGATTTATTAAATATAAAAAGTTAAGCTTGACATAAATGATAGCATTCATTACGGCCTGTAATAGAAAATAAAGATCCTGTAGAGCTAAGAGTAAAACAAGTTGACTTGGTCTACCTGCACTGATTTTCTTCCTTATGAATGCGTGTCCTTTCTTCCCAACTTCAGAACATGTGGAGTGGTTTCTCCATATGAGCAACCCCTATTCTTTTCAGCTTTGAAATCATGTGCAGAGACTTTTTTTTAAGCTGCATTTGATTTGTCCTTGACAGAACCACATTCTATTAAAAGAATGGTCAAGTATGGCCCCTGGTTGGGATCAAGGGAAATCTGGAGAGGACTTCTTTACCTACTCCGTCCCTCTCTCCCCGTTTTTCTGGATCCCTTCTGCTTCCTCTGGACAGGAAATGCAGAGCGCTCAGCCAAGCTCCCCCTTCTTCCCACAGGAAACTGGACCACTGAGTAGAAGTCCCAACAACCGCTGGGCCCTTCCTCCCAGGCATCTAATTGTATATGCTGCTTTTAATCACTGCACAAAAATGACCCTCTTTCCTTCCTTATAGCTGCATTAAATGAGCACATTCTTTTATGTCCTGAACAATATTCTTTTTTTTTCTTTCAAGAAGTAAAGAAAGGAATATTAGTTACCTGTATTGCTACAGTGTGTTGTGAAATTCTGGATGTTGGCAAACATGACTGCAAAGCTCCAAAGTTAATCAAGTTGCTGAGGTTTTCAGGATCCGGATTTGGCAGAATTTCCCCCACACCCCCATGACAATTTAAATATTTAAATATCTAGGGAACCGTAAATATAGAACATGCAAGACCAACATCACGAAAGAATTGTGGCTGCAAACCCGTCTAACAAGCATGTCCCCCTATGTCCTCAAAACCTTCCTTTTGACTGGATGGGAAATAATAATATGTATGCCTTCCTCAGTCCTGGAAAGAGCTCTACTGCAGCTCTCCAAAAG
>PVJN01047249.1:0-16099 GCA_004026805.1 Lasiurus borealis
TCAGGGGGGAAGGTAGAAGCGCTGGGCGTCCCGGGGCGGCGCCCTGAGCCTCTCCCACCCCCACCCCCCGCAGTGGCCCAGACGGCGCTGGTGATCCAGAACGTGTCGGTCATCCTGTGCGGCATCATCCTCATGATGGTCTTCCTGCACAAGGACGCGCTGCTGACCATGTACCACGGCTGGGTCCTCGTAAGTCCCGGCCCGCCCGGCGGGAGCGGGTATCAGGAGGGGGAGAAAGCCCTCGGTGGCTAGGGCCTGTCTGCTCTTTCAACGGGGCCTTTTAATACGGATCTCTAGAGTATCTACATTAATGGCCCCCGATTTTTTGTTTTATTTAGTTGTTGGTTTGATTTTTGGTGTGTGTGTGTGTGTGTGTGTGCGTGCGTGCGCATGTTTTGCCCACATCAGGTCCTCACGAACAGTTGTTGGAATTTAAATTTTGTCCCATGGGGTTTCTTTTCCTATTTGTTTTCATGGCATTTCTAAGAGTTCATCATACAATCCAGTGGTTAGTGTTCAGCCCATTAGAATTGACCTGTCATTTGTTCACACTACCTAAGAAATCTTATCTATATATATACATTAGCCAGTCACGCTGGCGTTCTTCCAATGACATTGGTATTTGGGGGGCGGGGCCTGGGGTAGGTGGGTTCATATGTGTCAGGCGAGGTGACCGGTGAGAATGGAGTCCCGGTCGCAGTGGGACGGTTCGGCCCCCAGTGACCCGGTGGAAGGAAATTGCACGTTGGGGCGCAGGACCCTGACCCAGCCCTCCCCTCCCTGTGACCCCGCAGACCTCCTGCTACATCCTCATCATCACCATCGCCAACATCGCCAACCTGGCCAGCACGGCCACCGCCATCACCATCCAGCGCGACTGGATCGTCGTGGTCGCAGGAGAGGACAGGAGCCGCCTGGCAGGTGCTTCCGCTTCCCTTCCCCTCGGGGCACAGGGGCCCCTTCTCACCAGTGATGAGCGGGACTGACCGGGAGCCTTTGTTTCTGGGTACAGTGGTGCCTCGAGATACGAGTTTAACCATGAGGCGTGGGAAACTATGAGACGCTCCAGTCGCGGTAAACGGGTGGGTCGTGTGCAGCCGGCCGATCCGTGAGATGACTCCTATCTCAAATGTTGCTCGTATTTCAAAGCAAAAATCGCTTGCTTGCTCAATGGCTTGTATCTCAAAAATCTCGTATGTTAGGGCACTCGTATCTCGAGGTACCACCGTAAATGTGGAAGTCGGCGCAGAAACAAACACCGCGGCGGTAACGGCTTCAGACGGAAGGCATCGTGGGTACCAGATGTTAGCGTGCCTTCAGATGTTGGCCTTGTGTCTGTCGGATGGGATACAATCGCTGTTACAAATACTAAGGAAAGAGAGCAGAGAACACAGTTTTTAGGAAGCTTTTACTTATTTATTTTTAAATATATTTTATTGGTTTTTCACAGAGAAGAAGAGAGAGAAACAGAGAGCTAGAAACATCGATGAGAGAGAAACATCAATCAGATGCCTCCTGCACACCTCCTACTGGGAATGTGCCCGCATGCCCTTGATCGGATCGAACCTGGGACCTTTCAGTCCGCAGGCCGATGCTCCATCCACTGAGCCCAACCGGTTTTGGCAGTTTTTAGGAAGCTTTTACAGTCTTAGTCCTCCATTAGAAAACATGCACTCGAGGCCAGAGAAAGACTGAAGAATGCTTGCAAAGCCTCATGTCCTGTGGGTCCGTATTCCCCAGGCTCAGCACACCCTACCTCACCCCCCACCCCCCACTGACCCCCCTCACCCGGCACAGAGACACCGGCTGGGACGGCTGATGACACAGGGGGAGGAGGAGGCCACACCTGTGCGCTGATCAGATCAGCTGAATCAACGCTGAGATCATGCGAATCACGGTGGTTGCCCAACCGCCTGGCAGGCGAGAGAGGCGTCGCTCAGCCTCGCCTGGCTTTTCTAGGGCGCAGGAGGCAGGGTGGGTGCGGAGGTTCGCCCACAGCTTTGACTGGAGCAAGAGGTTACAAAAATAAAAATAAAAAAGGTAGGAAGGAGAGGGAGAGAGAAGGAGCAAGACCGGGGAAGGGCTGGACGGGAAAGAATTGCTGGAACCGTCCTTAGGGTGGAAGGGGGCAGGCGATGCGGAGGCAGGAGGAGGGGGCACGCAGGCCGTTAGCCGGGGCCAGTCGGCTGCAGGAAGTCCTTCCAGAGCCGAAGGCCGTCCTCCTCGGTTTTTCTTCCCGTGGCCGTGGACCGAGAGGAAGTAATCCCCTGGCTCCTTCTGTCACGTTGGACTGTGAGATAGATCTTCTCCAACCTACGGGTCTAGTTATGTAAGACATAACAGTTATATTTTCAAATTCAGAGGGCACAAAGGGATATAATTTGCAAAGACTATATCTGAGGGAATCTGTATTTGGGGGAGGGAGATTGATTTTTTTTAAAAGATATATTTTATTGATTTTGTATAGGGAAGAAGGGAGAGGGATAGAGAGTCAGAAACATCGATGAGAGAGAGACATCAATCAGCTGCCTCCTGCACGCCCCCCACTGGGGATGTGCCCGCAACCAAGGTGCATGCCCCCCGGACCGGAATCGAACCCGGGACCTTTCAGTCCGCAAGCCGACGCTCTATCCACTGAACCAAACCGGTTTTGGTTGGAGATTGACTATAAACGATTTTCTTCCCCTTACCTGAATTTCTTAACTCCTTTTGACTCTGTGAAGTCCGAATAATCTGTACCAAAAAAAAAGTATTGCGCAACGACAGGGTTCCTCAGAATCCTGAAATTTTTTCCTAAATATGTAAACAAAACAAAGAAGAGAAAGGACACGTGGCTTTGTGGGATCTTTCTGACGGGGCCAGATGAAGAATAACAGGAAATACATGCCTGGCTGTTCCTCAGCTTTTATTTATTTATTTATTTATTTTTTGTAAAAAAAATTGAAATCAGAGAGAGAAAGGCAGAGGGAAGAGAGAGAGAGAGAGAGAGAGAGAGAGAGAGAGAGAGAGAGAGAAACACCTCTTGCACGCCCCTCCCTGGGGATCCAGCCCGCACCCCAGGCCTGTGCCCAGACCTGGAACCCCACCCTGACCTCCGGGCTCGGAGGGCGAGGCTCCGCCCTGGACCTCGGGGCGGGGGCTGCCCTCCGTCTGTCTGTCCGTCTGCAGGCAGGAATCGGTGCAGAGCACAGGAAGCCAGCCAGCCAGGCCGCCCTCTGGCCTCCGCGGTGTTCCTGGGGTCGGAGGAAGGAAGGAAGCTGCCCGCCTCAGCTTTTGGCCTGTGGAGCCCCTTCGGCCGGCGGTCCAGGGAGCGGCCCCCGTGAAGGACAACCTTGGCCTTGTCCTCCCTCAGGGTTTCACCCAGGACCCGTTACTGGAAACCGTGCTTCTGTCTGTCTGTCTTTCTTTTTTAATACTATATTTTATTGATTTTTTACAGAGAGGAAGGGAGAAGAATAGAGAGCTAGAAACATCGATGAGAGAGAAACATCGATCAGCCGCCTCCTGCACGCCCCCCCTACTGGGGATATGCCTGCAGCCGAGGTTCATGCCCTTGACCGGATTCAAACCTGGGACCCTTCAGCCTGCAGGCCGACGCTGTACCCACTGAGCCACACCGGTCCCGGCTAGAAACCGTCTTTCCAAACGGGGCACAAAGCCTCCCAGGCCTGAGGTCAGCAGGGGCCTACCCGTGGGTTTTTGGTGCCGTTTCCGCTCGAAGGCAACGTTAAAGGATGAGAAAAGGGGGTTACAGAGCGAAGGAAAGGCAGGATCAAGGAAAAGAGGAGAGAGAGGAGGGGTGCCCCGTGGCTCTGAGCTGGTGTGTGTACACAGAGCGACCTCGCACGATCTCCGAGTTGATTCGGCCGATCTGATCCGCGGACAGGTGTGGCCTTCCTCCTCTCCTTGTCATCAGCCGTCCCACTGGTGTCTCTGTGCCGGGTGAGGGCAGGGGGATGTGGAGTGAGGTGGGATGCGCTGAGCCCTGGGAATACTGACTAACAGGCTCAAGGTGCATGTGGTTCCAGCAAAGATTTCGGAGCCCGGCAGCAGGGCAGGGCGGCGGGTGTGAGCGGGTGTGAGCGGGTGGAGGGGAGGGATGTGTGTAAAGAGGATAGGTGAGCTGGATGCCTACTGCTCCCATTCCCTTTTCCCATCGCTTCTTTTATTATTACAGTGGTACCTCGAGATACGAGTTTAATTTGTTCCGTCACCTTAAGGCGTGGGAAACTATGAGACGCTCGAGTCGCGGTAAACGGGTGGGTCGTGTGCAGCCGGCCGATCTGCGCGATGATTCCTATCTCAACTGTTGCTCATATTTCAAAGCAAAAACCGCTCGCTCGACGGCTCGTATTTCAAAAATCTCGTATGTTAGGGCACTCGTATCCCCAGGTACCATTGTATTATTATTATTATTATTATTATTATTATTATTATTGCTGACTGAATTAAAATGACCCCCCATGCTTCCCTCTCAACCTCCCCTCCACCTTCCCCCACCTCGGCCTTCCCGGCACTACTGTCTGTGCCCATGGCTGTGCCCATGTGCACATAGGTTTTGGTTCATCTTTCCCGGTCCCCGCTCCCCGCTCCCCGCTCTGAGATCGCTCGGTCTTGATTTCAGAGGAGTTTCCAAGCTGGGAGCTCGCCCTGTGGTAAAGACGGGAGAACATGTGTGTGTGGAGGGCTGACAGTTCTAGGATCTCGGGGGGCATCGGGCTGACACCCCCTGGCTCAGACAGCTGTGGGAAAGGTCCTGTTTTCCCCATAAATGCTGTCCACTCGTCTGCTACCTGATTTGTCCGGGCGCGGGAGCCGGGGTTTTATTGAAACACCCCCTGCGCCCCCGAAACAGACCTTTGGCTCCGTCGGTTGCTTACCGTCCCGGCCTCGTCCCGTTGTTAATCTCTCTTCATTAATAGCCGCGGGTTTTTTTTTCCCCTCGCCCTCCATCCCAAAGGAACCTCTGCCGGTGAGCTCGGTCAGCTCGGGCAGGACGGCAGGTGGATTTCCTGTTTGAACTCCGGTGACGAAAAAGTGATTTCGCGTTTGATTGTGTACAAACCCGCCGCCGGCTGCTGTTTGCTTGGCAAATCTGCCGTCTTTAAGCAATTAGTCTCTGAGATGTCATGTGCCCGGCCTGACAGCCCGGGGCTGTTTAATGTCAGGTCCCGTGTCACAGCTGCTGGGAACAGCTAAATGGGTTTTGAATGAGCACACACTTTTCCGTTTGCAGAGAGTTTGTAAAGAGGGCATGTTTGCCCATCGGGGTGACGATGCTCCTGGAGCTGGGACCGGTGAGACGATTAGGTCTTTCAAACAGCTGTTATCTAACTCATTCCGCTTCCCAAAGACAAAGGCTTCTGGCACTAGCTGACACCCAGACGTCACTGAGTTCCTCATAGAACGTACCAGAGGCGGGGGCACGGGAAGTTTCCTGCTTCCCGAGCACTGAGGTGTGAGAGAGTGGCCAGTGACGGCCACCACCCTCCTGTTCTGGTGTCACAGAGAGCCGGAATAACCGAACCACGCTCGGAGAGCTCGGAGTCACATTTATTACTCGCGCACGTGGGGCCAGAGGAAAATGTTTCTCAAATTAATTCTGGGCCCCACCATGCAGAAATTTTCTCTACTTACCTTCTTTTCTCCCAAATATGGGATGTTTCCCGCCCCTTTTGCAAGTTCTTAAAGGGCCCTTAGGTGCTGAGGCCTTGAGACCTCCACCAAAGGCCTGGCCTGGTGCCAGCCCTGATCATTTGTCCGGGGAAGGTTTAATGGCCTCGCTGGAGTGAGAATCGTCTCATTTTCCTTACTGTTTAAGCAAGCAAACATCTCCAGAAGCCGAATAGCAGGGTTAAAATTTCAGACAGCGGTTTTTCTAGAAGAGGGATGCTTCCCTGGGGCTTCCTTTCGAGGGCTGATGTTGGTGAGAGCCGGGGTTCAGGGGGTGGAGTGGTCGGGGTGAACGCCGTGTGCCGCTGGGAGCCGGGAGTTGGACAGTGAGCGTGGGGCGAGCGGAAGGCGGGAAGCTCAGCTCCCAGGGTCGTGGCGGAGATCGGAGACCCGCCTTTGGCCGGGGGGGCTGGGGGGGGGAGGTGCCGTGTGTCAAAGTTCGACTGTTATCACGGCCGCGCGACGCACTCCGGGGACTAATGGGAGGTAATTCAGGAGCAGGAAGAAGGGGCAGGAGTGAAGGCCATGCCCGTGGCTGCACCGTTGGCCACGCACGGCTCTCCCGGCGGCTGATAGGCCGGCTCATTAATTCCGCCGAGAGAGAGATAGAGAGAGGCAGTAGGTCACGTCCCTGCCTTCTCTCCATGCCCCTCCTGTCCGCCCCTGTGACTCAGCTCCATCCCACGGCCACCGCCTCGGCCTGGCCACAGCTCTCACTCCTCCCTCCTGCCATCATCTCGGCCGAGGCCCCCACCTCCTGGACGGCCACCTCCTGCTTTTCCAGCTCACTCCTCCGGGCCACAGCTCCGGCAATCCTCCCGCCTGGTCCTTACCTTCCAGCCGTTAACTCCACCATCTTTCCCGGGCCCGGCCCCTCTGGCCTCCCTGCTTGCCCAGCTTCCATTCCGGGGTCACATGGCCATCGCACACCTGGCCTCTCCCCGCTGTCACTGTCCTGGGGAAGGCCCCCTCTCCCAGCAGACCATGGAGCAACGCACCCAACCCCGCTCTCTGCTGACATTGATGCAGGCCACACCCTCCCCTAACACACACACGGTCCCCGGAGTTGGCACAGTCTCTTGGGTCAACTCCAGCCACGCACTGGTCCTCCCTGCTCCCCCAGAACGGCCTTTGTGAGGTCCCAGTACCCGCCCGCCCTGACCCACCACGACTTTCTGCTCAGGGCACCTCCGAGCTGATGCCTCCCTCATCCTGGAAGCACTGCTATCTCTGAGCGGCTGGGGTACCATCTCCCCTGGTCTTCCTCCTGTTTGACTAGCTCCTCCTCCTCTTCCTGACTTCCGGATGGCAGTGTGCCTGGGACTCAGTTTTCAGGCCTTTTCTCTTATTTTTAAAAATATATACTTTATTGATTTTTTTTTTTTTTTTTTTTTTACGGAGAGGAAGGGAGAGGAATAGAGAGTCAGAAACACCAACGAGAGAGAAACATCAATCAGTTGCCTCCTGCACACCTCCTACTGGGGATGTGCCCGCAGCCAAGATGCATGCCCTTGACCAGAATCGAAGCTGGGACCCTTCAGTCCGCAGGCCGACGCTCTATCCGCTGAGCCACACCGGTTTTGGCCCTTTTCTCTTCTTTATCTACACTCACTCCCTTGGCGATCTCATCTAGTCCCATCACATTTAAAACCGAGCAGCTGATGGATTCCGAATCCGGTGCCTCCTTCTTCCCTACACGCACATGCGTGTGCTGGTCTGCCTGATGTGGCCGCCTCCGTGTCAGTGTCCCATCAGAACCCAAGTCTCAGAACCCAATGTTCTTCTTCTGCCCCAAACGGAATTCTCCTGAAGAGGCGACTGTCCATTCTCTTTATGGTGCCAAGGGGCCTGGCTGATCCCAGGCATTTAATTAATGATTATGGGGGGGGCACAGGGGGGGATGAATGGAGACCCACAATTGTATTCATTTCAAAAGCTGGTATTATCCGGTTCCTACAATCCAAGGGCATCATGGTTTTTGAAGAACATTTATTATGCCTTGATCCAAACAAAACGGTCATGTCTGCCGGGAGAGCGCTTTCACAGGTTGACGCGCCGGCGCCCTGCCCGTGGAGGGCCCCGGATTGGCGCCGGGTGGAGGCAGCCGCCTCGGATGCAGGCTCACCGCACCTCTCGCCTCCCCCGCAGACATGAACGCCACGGTCCGCAGGATCGACCAGCTCACCAACATCTTGGCGCCCATGGCCGTCGGCCAGATCATGACCTTCGGCTCGGCGGTCATCGGCTGTGGCTTCATCTCCGGGTGGAACCTGGTGTCCATGTGCGTGGAGTACTTCCTGCTCTGGAAGGTTTACCAGAAGACCCCCGCGTTGGCCGTGAAAGCCGCCCTCAAGGTGGAGGAGGCGGAGCTGAAGCAGCTGAATTCACACAAAGGTAAATCCAGCACAGCGGCCTGTCCTTGTACCCCGATACCCAGACCTTAGACCAGCGGTTCTCAACCTGTGGGTCGCGACCCCTTTGGGGGTCAAATGACCCTTTCACTGGGGTCGCCTAAGACCATTGGAAAATGCAGGTATTTACATCACGATGCATCACAGGAGCAACATTTCATGGTTGGGGGTCACCACCCCATGAGGAGCTGGATGCAAGGGTCTCGGCCTTAGGAAGGTGGAGAACCGCTGCCTTAGATGTGGGGGCAGACCAGGCCGTTTTTCACTGATGTCAGATTTATGACCCCCGAAGGCCGCCTGAGCTACTTATGTCACTCTGGTGGGTGAGTCTCAACCGGGCTTTTGAGCGTGTGAGGAAGGCTCTCTGGGCTGAACCTGGGAGATGGAGGGGATCCCTCGCTGGCCCCTGTCCTCCCTGTGAGCAGTGGACATCGAGGGGCAGCTACCTGAGAGATGGTGAGCAGAGCAGAGCCGTAGAGTGGGAGGAAGAGGAGGGGAACAGAGTTCCTAAGAGTTATAGCCATGCAGGTGCTTTGTAGGACAGTGGAAGGGATTGAGGGCCTGAAATGGGGTACTCCCCAAGAAGAGGAAGATGGCCTTCCAGACAGGGGAGCGTGACCAGCCCCCCCAAACCCGATGCTTTGTTCACCCAGACAACCACGTGCTTGTCCCCGATGTGGCCTCCTGAGTGCCCGTGTCCCGTCAGAACCAAAGCCTCTAGAACTCAACGTTTCTTCTTCTGCCCCAAACAGCTCTTCTGCAGAGGCCATTCCCGCTCTCTTTGTCCCGCCCCAGGGCTGGTTCCTCCCCGGCATTTAGTAACTGTTTGTACAGCGGTACCTCGAGATACGAGTGCCCTAATGTACGAGATTTTTGAGATACGAGCGAGCGATTTTTGCTTTGAAATACGAGCAACATTTGAGATACAAGTAATCATGCAGATCGGCCGGCTGCATACGACCCACCAGTTTACCGCGACTCGAGGGTCTCATAGCTTCCCATGCCTCAAGGTTACGGAGCGAATTAAACTCGTATCTGGAGGTACCACTGTATCCCCTTCTTTACTTCGAGGGGAGTGGAATTTCAAAG
The DNA here is from genome assembly GCA_004026805.1 of Lasiurus borealis. Classification (NCBI taxonomy): domain Eukaryota; kingdom Metazoa; phylum Chordata; class Mammalia; order Chiroptera; family Vespertilionidae; genus Lasiurus; species Lasiurus borealis. Next base: position 9,174 of record PVJN01047249.1, read on the forward strand.
AGCCAGTGCGGTGGACATCAGCCACACCTTGTTCAGGCCATGCAGTGCCCCTTGGAGCTGGGTCCTGATGAGTGGGAGTAAATGCCCAAGGTCCCCCAGGGGGAGGGGAAGAGGAGAACAATACGGAGTGAAATAATTGCCCCCTAATCCCCCCCATCTCCTCCGCTCCGTCCCCTCCCCTCAGTAAGCGGTGTGTTCCGTTAACAGACACGGAGCCCAAACCCCTGGAGTCGGCGCGCCTGATGGGGGACAAAGAGCTCGGGGTGCAGGCGCCGGAGCCGGAGCCGGAGCCGAGCTGCGGGAGCCAGCTGGCCGAGCCCTTGCGCACGTTCCGCGACGGCTGGGTGTCGTACGCGCGGCAGCCCGTGTTCCTGGCGGGCCTGGGCCTGGCCTTCCTCTACATGACGGTGCTGGGCTTCGACTGCATCACCACGGGCTACGCCTACACGCAGGGCCTGAGCGGCTCGGTGCTCAGCCTGCTGATGGGCGCCTCGGCCGTCACCGGCATCCTGGGCACCGTGGCCTTCACGGGGCTGCGGCGCCGCTGCGGCCTGGTGCGCACGGGCCTCATCTCGGGCGCCGCGCAGCTCTCCTGCCTGGTGCTGTGCGTGGTCTCCGTGTTCATGCCGGGCAGCCCGCTGGACCTCACCGTGTCCCCCTTCCAAGACATCCGCTCCCGGTTCATCCAGGCCGAGCCGCTGCCCGCCCTGCCCACCGGCCCGCCCGGCCCCCTCGTCCCCACCGGCAGGCCCGCCGCCAACGGCTCCGTGACCACCCTGGACGCCGCTGGCACCGGCCCCGAGGCGGAGCCGGGGCTGAGCCCCGAGTCCATCCTGTCCGTCAGCCTGCTGTTTGCGGGCGTCATTGCTGCTAGGATCGGTGAGTCCGCCCCAGGGACGACCCCACGCGCCTGCGGTACCCGGGCCGGGGGCTGGGGTTGAGCATCGCCCTGTGAACCAGGAGGTCAGGGTTCCATCCCGGTCAGGGCCCAGGCCCGGGCTGTGGGCTCCATCTCTAGAGGGGGGGCGTACAGGGGGCAGCCGATCCATGATTCTCTCTCCTCCTAGACACCTCTCTTCCTCCCTTTCCCTTCTTCTCTGAAATCAGTAAAAAAGATACATGAGACTAAAACAAAGTGCCTGCAATAGGGGTTCAGAGAATCCACCAATATTCCCTGAGTGTTAACGTAAGCAGCATTCACTGTTCACCCTTAAGTACTATAATAGTCTTTCATGATGACATTTTTGGAGTTTAAAAAAGTGCATCTGTGCCTTTCTAAAACATGGCTAGAGCGTGAAATTTTTTTCCTAAATGGACATTTTAAGTACGGCTGCCTCCATGTTATTAATTAACTCCTAAGAAGAGATTAGCGATGCTAATTACATGGCCTTGTGGTAATTAGTCTTTGTGAGGCTGTAACTCTCCCCCAAGGACTGTAATTTGGAGAACGTTTCTATGGTACCAGGCAAAAGGATAAGTAGATAAGTTGTTGGTGGGTGTTTTGGGTTTGAATTCTTTAAAAGGACACGGCAGGTAGGAAGAAAACCACCCAAAGCTTCCTCTAGCTAGCCGATGCGTATTCTTTGCTTTGCCGAACAAATGGATTTATAGCGCTGGAAGGCAACCTCGTGCAAAGACTTCTTACAGAGCAAAATGTGAGTAATCATTAATAGAGTACCGGTGGATTATTCTGGAAATGAAACCGCGTTTTTATCTCCTGGTACGAAGCCGTTTATTAATTTATCAGAGACATTAATATTCCGAGCGAGACAGCTTTATGGCAGGGGCTCTAGAGGGCGAGCAGTAAAGGCCATAATGGTTTAACGTTCCTGTATGCTGTCATCGTGACAATATGTAGGTCAGTTCAGTTAAACTTGAAAAATGCCGGGACGGCCAGGCGCCGCTTACCAAGGCGGAAGCGCGCCCAGAAGCGTGCCGGGAGGCGGGGTGGTTGTGCGAGCGTGAAGGAGCGCCGTAGCCAAACCTCCTGGCACGGCCCGCTGCCCTCCAGGCCGGACAGCACAGCCTGTGAGCCGTAGCCTGCCAGCCTCACCGCCCGCCAATGCGCAAAACACCGGATTAAATCAGGCGCCAGAGAAAGGGATGCAACCCAAAGGCAGGGCAACTTGAGATGGGCCAGCATAACACGGCACAGTGTCTCACAGCAAACTCTCATTTTTTATCTGTTTTATTGATGTCAGAGAGGAAGGGGGAGAGAGAGAGAGAAACATCAATGAGGAGAGAGAATAATTGATTGGCTGCCTCTTGTACGCTCCCCTACTAGAGATCCAGGAGGGAATACAACCGTGACTTCCTGGGTCATAGGCTGAGCAACATTCAAACCACCGACCCACACCGTCCGGGCAAACTTTTTTTCTGAATGAGTAGAAAGAGGACATTTTAAAATGAGGAGAAAGGGCTGCTATAGTAAATACATAAGCCAATAACATGGCCATGTATTGTCATTGTCAAGTAGGATGTAGTGCTATGTTTTCTACACCCGTCAGTGCGGTGGGTGTGTTACCCCAGCATCATCCGAACGTCACACATCTCGCTGCCACATCATCGTGGCGGCAATGTCACCAGGTAGTAGGAAGTTTTCAGCTCTAATAGAATCTTGTGGGGCCGCCATTGGATACCGTATTTTCCGGCGTATAAGACGACCCCCAACTTTTCCAGTTAAAATACGGAGTTTGGGATATACTCTATATGTGTGGCCCTGTAAGACAATACCCCAGTGTATAAGACGACCTCTAACTTTTGAGAAGATTTTCCTGGGTTAAAAAGTCGTCTTCTACACCGGAAAATATGGCATGTGATTTGTCATCGACCACAGCATCGTTGTTTGGCACCTGCCTGCACTCAGGACGGGGTTCTGCCTGTGATTTCTGAGCTTTGCTTTCAAAGCATGAGTGACCCCAGAGGCACAGAATGAAGAAGTCTGTGGAGTGGCTGTAAATGTCATTTCTCAGAGCCGCTGGTATCCCAGGACTATTTCTTTCTTTTTGTTTTTTAAATATATTTTATTGATTTTTCACAGAGAGGAAGGGAGAGGGATAGAAAGTCAGAAACATCGATGAGAGAGAGACATCCATCAGCCGCCTCCTGCACGCTCCCTACTGGAGATGTGCCCACAAGCAAGGTACATGCCCTCGACCGGAATCGAACCAGAGACCTTTCAGTCCGAAGGCCGATGCTCTATCCACTGAGCCAAACTGGTCTCGGCCCAGGACTATTTCTTCATGACCAATAGTTCCCTAAGGGCGAGGCTATGATCCGCCTGCATATGGCGGCTTCGAAGTCATGGGCCCACGTCACTTTTTCCCGCGATTTCCAACCTCTGCCTCTGAAACCGGTGGCTCTCGGTTCTAGGGAGACTGACGGTCTCTCTCAAAACGTCTTCTTCCCCCCCAGGCCTCTGGTCCTTCGACTTAACGGTGACGCAGCTGCTGCAAGAGAACGTCATCGAGTCGGAGAGAGGCATCATCAACGGCGTGCAGAACTCCATGAACTACCTTCTGGACCTGCTGCACTTCATCATGGTGATCCTGGCCCCCAACCCCGAGGCCTTCGGCCTGCTGGTGCTCATCTCCGTGGCCTTCGTGGCCACGGGCCACGTCATGTATTTCCGCTTCGCCCAGAAGACGCTGGGCAGCAAGCTCTTCGCCTGCGGGCCCGCCGAGAAAGAGGTTCCGGGCGAGCAGCAGGCGTCCACGTCGGACGTGTGAGCCGGCCTGGCTGCCGGCCGCCCGGTCGGCCGGTCCCTGTTACTAGATCGCCTAGAGCACGCGCTTGTTTTGTGCTTCACGGTTCCCCCCGGCGGCGTCTCTCTCTCTCTCTCTCTGGTCTTCCCACCGCGGTGTCCCGAAGGCCGAACGCTGCCCGGGAAACCTCTGTCATCCGAGCGGACCGGTCCGCTTTCCCTTCCGTGTGAGGACGGGAAAACATCGGACCAGAAAAAAAAAAAAGTCTACACGTGGAGACTAACACGGCACATACCCTCATCTCCCCCCTCTTTCTCCCGAGCAGAGAAAAATTTCCACGGAAGAGTGGCGAGCCAGGTGGATTAAGTTCATTTTTGGCAGATGTGTGTATTCTCTGTGGTAGCATGCAGACTAGTCAGTTCGCCCCGAGACTCCCTCTGGTTCAAGTCTGGCTAAGTTTCCTGTGTATCTGATTCCATTACAAGAACCAAAAAATTCCCCTCCACGCAGGAAGATGGGAGTTTCATAGCCAGTGTGATCCTCCTGGGTCCTGTCCGTCCTGCGGGGTTTCTTTAAATGTGCAAAACCAAGTATCTCAGTAGTAGTTAGGGTTGAACTTCAGGGAACACCTGGGCATCGCTGTGATCAGAGAGGGCAGCCTGCCGTACTCACCTCCGCCGGCGCTCTGTAAAATGCTAATCTGCTGCAGGTAGAGCCACGCTGTGCCGTAGATTCATCACACTGACCGCATAACGACCTCAACGCGCCCGCCCGCCGTCCAAATTCGAAGCTTGAAAGCCACACCGCAGGGCAGAGATCTGGAGGTGACTCCCGCCACCCGCACGGCCCACCTCTCTCCGCCGCCCTGGAGGGAGGCTGGCTGCTGGCTGCCCGCAGGTGGAATGGATGGAGAAAGCAGGCCCGCACCGGGAGAGAGGGTTTCTGTTGTCGATCACGTGACTTGTGAGGAGCACGCAGGGGTGGGGAGAGCATTCCCCCTTCATTGTTTGTGCCCGGAGCTGTTTGTACCCAGTCGCAGCAGGCAGAGCAAGACTGTCCCTAAATGAATTCCTTTCCAATGTCTCCCTCCGAGCAGCAGGGGGGCGGGGGGTGTTTGTAAATATTTTTAAAAACCGTTGGGCGAGCCCTTCGCAGCGTGCCAGCCGCGCCAGCAGGCCCTCTGCCTTCCCGTTCATGCACTTTCGTGGGGACGGCCGCCCGCCGCTAGGAGCACTTTCCGGGTCCCCGAGGTGGCTGCGTCTTCTTCTCCTCCTCCTTCCTACCGTATGTCATGATTTGCTACGTTGTAAAATCTTTGTAAGATATTTCTGTATAAAACTGTTTTTAAAATCTCCACGGCGTCGGCCTCAGCTGTGTCCTTTCATTTTTTCTTTTTTTTAAAAAAAAAACAACTTCCTTTGTCCCCAGTCCGCTGTTTCGATCCTGAGTTTGTTCTCAGAAAAGGCCTATAGCCTCGTACCCTGTTTTGCCCGAAAATAAGGCAGTGTCTTCTGTTAATGTTTCCTCCCCAAGATGAGCTAGGTCTTATGTTCAGGGGGTGTCTTATTTCTCCAGGAAGAAGAAGAAGACGGTACACATTTATGGTTGAACAACAACAAAAAAAGGACATTTATTACCGGTAGTTGTTGTGATCACCAACCAGCTCACTGATGGGCCACGGCGCCAATCAGGAGTCAGACACCTGACAGTTTAGCTTCGGGGGCCTTATATTCCAGGGAGGCCTTCTTGTCGGGAAGGTCTTATTTTGAGGGGGTGTCTTACTTTCGGGGAAACAGGGTAGGGACTCCCGGGAAAGGCTCAGTTCCGGCTGTGAGCCTGGAGGGAGAGGGCCTGGGTGGGGGGAGGAGTGTGACGTGGCGGATGCAGAGGAGGGTTCACAGCTGCCCCTGCTCCTCGGGAGTGCGCTCTGGGCGGGAAGCGGAGGGGCTGGGAGAGGAGGGGGCTGGCGACTGGTGCTGCTGATGCCCCGGGCACAGAGGAGGATGGGCAGGTGGTGAGGGGGCATCTCTCCGGTGTTTTAAATGGGAGGACACACTCAGACACGTGCAGCACCTGCCCATCAGCTAATCCAAAGAGGGAGACAGTGGGATGCGGGAGAACGGTCTTCGCACTCACACGCCGGTGCCTTTCACAGAAGCATCGCGTTCACGTGTTTCCGCTTAAAAGCCAACCCCTCACCTTTTAAAAATAGTTATCTTTATCGCCCTAATGGGTGTGGCTCAGTGGATAGAGCGTCGGCCTGTGGACTGAGGGGTCTCAGGTTCTATTCCGGTCAAGGGCATGTATCTTGGTTGCGGGCACATCCCCAGTGGGGAGTGTGCAGGAGGCGGCTGATCGATGTTTCTAACTCTCTATCCCTTTCCCTTTCTTTCTCTGAAAAATCAATAAAATATATTATTTTGGGATGTCAGAGAGGAAAGGAGAGAGAGAGGAAACATCCATGGTGAGAGAGAATCGCTGACCGGCTGCCTCCTGCACACGCCCCCTGCAGGGGATCCAGCTCACAGCCCCGGCCCGTGCCCTGACCGGGAATGAAGCCATGACCTTCTGGCTGGTAGGTCCAGGCTCAACCCCGGAGCCAGGCCAGCTGGGCCCTCGCTTGTTTTTTTCATGCCTTTTACTCTCCCTGCTGACTTCTTCCTGTGGGTATTCAGACACTTCAGCGAGGTTCTCCTCTGTTTGCTCCCGAACACAGGGCCATAGCTATGTCACTGCCATAAGGGACTGTGCACCACTCCCTCACCCCCTCCTTTTATTCTTCTTGAAACACTTGGCTTCCTTGATATTCCTTCTGTTCCCGAGCCCCTTTTTAAAAGAGGGAAGATAAGGGTGTAAGAAAGAGATTCCTACTCGCCATCAGACACAAAGCCACGCCTGAGGGCTGCTGGGGAGGGGAGGGCGGGCAGAACTGTGGTCAGCAGGAGCGCGGGCCCCAGGCTAAGAGGCCGCCCTCAGCTGCAGGCAGGAATGTGGTCCTGTGGCTGCCGATCTTTTGATCTTTCAAGCGAGGGTTTAAATCTACTGCACAGTGTAGCGTGGCTGTACCTGCAGCCGATTAGCATTTTACCAGTGGTTTTAACCCTACGAACCAGGAGGTCACGGTTCAATCCCCATCTGGGCACTTGTCTGGGCTGCTGACCAGATCCCCAGCACTGGGCACTCAGGATTCTCTCTCTTCGCTGATGTTTCCATCTCTCTCTC
>PVJN01047250.1:0-16100 GCA_004026805.1 Lasiurus borealis
CCCATGTCTTTATTACAATTATCATGAATAGAATATATTGACTAAGCTTGAATTCTTATTTATTAATGCAATACTTTTTATTCATACATATATAAGAAATAAAAACACATTACTCTGATTGACATTAGAAAACTTTAGTATCAATATGAATGCTATCACTATTAAGAGCATTCTCATTAGTGAATGTGTAAACATAAAATGATATTGAGAGGCTATCCCTGATTACAACGTTGTTTGTTTGTCCTGCCACTGAAGACAGTAGACTCTTTACCTTTCAAAGTCATCACGTGAATTCACTTAAAATATTAGACTCAATAACGTTTTAAATAGATTATATCTTCAAAACAATATTCTAAAAATATATATTCCTGATTAAAAATTAAAAAACTAAGAATTAATTTAATGTATTCATGTACATTTCTGAGTTTTCAGTTCTTTAAATCAAATTTGGTAGAAACTGCACCATTTTCTGGTAGAAACATTTAAGTGCTATGAAATTCAGAATTCTTGACCACCGTTTTATTGAGCAATAGTCCTTAAGTGATGGCATTCATTGTCAAAGGCATCTCCAAAAAATATAGCAATTTTTGAAAGAGAAAGGAGATTGTCTCTTAAAATAATATAACCTTTGTGCAATTTTCTCTCTTTTTTTGACCCTTTTTATTTCTTGAGGGTTTTAAGTAAAGATCTCCAATTTAAAACCTATTATTCTGTAGGAAGAGCTTTTCCCCTTGCCCCCACTGTAACCTTGCTGTAATCTCTGCCCTGTTATTTTCTGACTCCTTTACTTTGCTTACCACTGAGCTGTACTCAGAATATAACCAGTGTGTTTGTGTGTGTGTGTGTGTGTGTGTGTGTGTGTGTGTGTGTGTGTGAGAGAGAGAGAGAGAGAGAGAGAGAGAGAGAGAGAGAGAGAGAGATACATAACATGGAGCAGACAAGTAATTTTAATTGTATTAAATATCACTCTATTTTTGCTTTTACACTGTCATAATCCAAGGATTCTTTCTTGCTCAGTTTAACTGTATTTTCATGAAGCTGAAGTTTTAATTAATGAGATTATCACAGAAATAATTATTAATGAGTTGTTATTCCATATTCACAAGGTACATGTACAGAAGAATCATAACAATGAAGAGGAGATACATTTTTTGGAGAGCATGTTCAATCTTTCCCAAATAGATACACACAGTCAAAAAGGTAAACTCTGATCACATCACATTCTTGTTATCTTAGCCTGATTTAGGAGGCTTATTAGAGAAGAACTATCAATATTTTAAAGCAGTGTTTTCAGCTTGGCTGGTATGCATTGACCTGTAAACCAGGAGGTACAGTTTGATTCTGGCCAGGGCACATGCTTGGGTTATGGGCTTGATCCCCAGTGGGCAAGAGGCAGGCAGTCAATGATTCTCTCTCATCATTGATATTTCTATCTCTCCTTCTCCCTTCCTCTCTGAAATCAATAAAATCCAATATAATAAAAGCTTAATATGCTAAGTGTCTAGTCACCCAGTTATCCATTCAATCAATCAAAGCATAATACACTAATGATATGCTAAGGCCGCTCAACTGCTCCCTATGACGTGCACTGACCACCAGGGGGAAGATGCTCCAACCAGTATGTTAGCTTGCTGCTGGGATCTGGTGGATGGGCCAGACACAGACCTTACCTCCTGCAACCCTCCCCTGCCCTGAATGTGTGTACTGGTGGGGTCCCTTGGCCTGGCCTGCATCCTCTCACAATCCAAGACCCCCTCAAGTGATATTGGAGAGCCAGTTTTGGCCCAATCCCTCAGACCAGGCCGAGGGACCCTCCTTGTGCACGAATTCATGCACTGGGCTTCTAGAGAGTGTGTGTGTGTGTGTGTGTGTGTGTGTGTGTGTGTGTGTGTATAGCAGCGGTCTTCAAACCAGCATGCACAAAGGGGTACATGCTTATAAGTTTAAGAGAATCTATTCTATGGTCTCTTTTCTCAAACTGCCTGAGAAATTACCAATGGTCTGGTTTGTTCTTACTCACCTCCCTCTTTTCTCTCTCATATTCCCCAAGAGAAAATCTTAACATCTTTCTGTACTTTTACATTTGTGGACTGCCACAGTGCAAACCCCCTGGCACTAAACAAAGGTTGATTGGACAGTTCCTTTAGCCAAGATCTCATAAACAACTCACATTAATTTATTCAGAAGTGGGTTAATAATAAAATTTTACTTAGGATTATTATTGGTAACATTCATAATATATTTTCAGGTTTTGATAAATTGTTTATCAATAATAAATGAAGTGGCAACTAAATCCAGAAGAAATATTTTAACTTTATTCAATATATGCATTATAATAACACTGTTGCTTTAACAAGAGCATATGGTCACAGAAAATGTTTTAAAATAAATAATAGATAGGTCTGACCAGTGTGACTCAGTTGGTTGAGCATCATACCATTCACCAAAAGGTTGACAGTTTGATTCATGATCAGGACACCTGTCTAGGGTTGCAGGCTTGATCCCCAAAAAGGGGTGTGTAGGAGGCAGCTAATGGATTTTTCTCTCTCATTAATGTTTCTCTCCCTCTCTAAAAACCAGTAAGAATATGTTTTTTTAAAAAGTAAATTATATATCCTTACAAGTATACTATATATTTGCAGAGAATTATAATAGGGCAACCAAAAAAAAAAAAAGACTTTCAAGCATAAAATATATTATTTTAAGATGACATTCTATAGAGGAAGTGGAATAAAACTATTTCAGGAGAGAGAAAAGTATAACATAAAATTTTCAACTGTTTTTTTCTTTTTTAAAATAAATATTGTTCAGATTATTATAATTGTTCCACCCCCACCCATAATTCTTCTCTAACTGATTCCCACCCCACCCTCTGCCCTTACCCTCCCACTTCCACTGTCCTCATTCATAGGTGTACAATTTTTGTCCAGTCTCTTCCAGCAACCCTAACCCTCCCAAGAATTGTCAGTCTACTTCCTTTCTATGCCTCTGATTCTATTATATCACTAGTTTATTCTGTTTATCAGATTTTTAATTCACTTGATTTTTAGATTCATTTGTTGATAGATATGTATTTGTTGTTCATAATTTTTATCTTTACCATTTCTTCTTCTTCCTCTTCTTAAAGAATACTTTTCAGCATTTCATATAATACTGGTTTGGTGGTGATGAACTCCTTTAGCATTTTTGAAGCTCTTTATCTGCCCTTCAATTCTGAATGATAGCTTTGCTGAGTAGAGTAATCATCGTTGTAGGTTCTTGCTATTCATCACTTTGAATATTTCTTGCCCCTCCTGTCTGGCCTGCATAGTTTCTGTTAAGAAATCAGCTGACAATCGTATGGGTGCTCCCTTGTAGGTAATGAACTACTTTTCTCTTGCTGCTTTTAATATTTTCTCTTTGTCTTTTGGTCTTGGCATTTTAATTATGATGTATCTCGGTGTGGTCCTTTTTGGATTCTTTTTGTTTGGGGTTCTGTGTGCTTCCTGGACTTGTAAGTCTATTTCTTTCACCAGGTGGGAGAAGTTTTCAGTCATCATTTCCTGAAATGGGTTTTCAGTGTCTTGCTCTCTCTCATCTTCTGGCATCCCCATAATTCTCAAGTAGGTATGCTTGAAGTTGTCCCAGAGTCTCCTTACACTATCTTCATATTTTTGGATTATTATTATTATTATTATTATTTTTGTTTTTCCACTTGAGTGTTTTGTGCTTCTTTGCATTTCAAATCTTTGACTTGATTCTTCCAATCCTGTCATCTGTTGTTGGATTTCTGTATATCATTTTTTATTTCAGTCAGTGTATGTTTAATTTCTAGTTGGTCCCTTTCATATCCTTAAGGGTCTTGCTAAATTTATAGGCCTTTTCTAGAAAAATCTTATAACTGGTTTTGAGCTCTACATCCAGTCTTTTGCTTTCCTTCATTTCTTTCATTTGAGACCTGTTTCTTTTTCTCCACCTTTTGGCTGTTTCCTTGAGTTGATAGAGGTGCTTTGTGTGCTAGGTATCCTATAGGGTCCAGTGGCTCAGCCTCCCCAGTTACCTGACGTGGAAACTCTTGGTGCACCCCTTTGTGGGCTGTGTACACAGTCTTGTTGTAGTTAACTCTTGATTGTTGTTGGTATCACTGGGAGGAATTGACCTCCAGGCCAATTGTCTATGAGGATCAACTATGCTGGGAGAACTTCTGTGCTGGAGACACCCTTATTAGACAAGACTTGCTTCAATGGGGCTTTGGTGCTCACTGAGTCTGCCCCCTGAGTATGTCCCTTATGTATCTGACAAGTTGTAATCTGGATGGTCCTACTCTGACCCCTGGGTACATTGGCTCTTGGATCTCCAAGGAGGTGCTAATTTAGTCTCTGCCTGAGGCCATTCAGTAGAAGCTATGGAGAGATCTGTAGATTCCTCTTCTTTGCTTGGGTTTTGGAGGTGTTCAGATGAGGCCTAGCTGTGAAGAATGCAAGCTGCTGTGGAGCCGTGGGCCTTCTTTTGGATATTCTGGATCTCACTGACTCAGCTACAATTTTTAGATAAGTTTAGATTTCAAAGAACCAGGGCATTCATATGCAAAAACCTCTGCACTTAGCTTGGATGGAGCGGAGTCTCAGGGCAATGGCTTCCCATCAGCCCTGCCCTAAGAGACTCCTGAGTCTCAGTGTCGTGCAGTAATCACTGCAAGTGCCTCTGAGAGAAAGCTGCCCTTGAGTTTTGCCTGCTGCCAGAGAGTCCAGTTTCTCCCTGTATGAGTGTGGGTCCTCACAGTCTCACCTGGAACTGGAGTTCAGAGTAGTTGGGAGCTTTTGTCCCCTCTTGATTGAGAAAACCAGCTGTGTACTCAGTTGCCAGCCCTCTCCATGCATGAACCTCATGCCTTCTGCAGTTCCTCTGAGTCTCAGTGTGCTTTTCTCTTTTCTTCTAGTTGTAGAATTTCCACTCAGCCAGCCTTCCTGTGGTTCTGGATGATGTCCGTTTTGTCTTTTAGTTGTAGTTTTGAAATTGTTGTGCGAGGCAGCAGTTCAGGTGTTTACCTATGTCATAATCTTGGTTTCTCCTCAACTGTTTATTTTTTTAATGAAAATTATGGGTCTGGAAATTATTATGGTATTTATGTTTCATTAAAAACATCTAAAAGAGTGATGGAACATTTTATTTTTAAAATATGAATATTTATAATATGCCAGGAATGACATATTTTGCAATTAATCATATGAAAAAATATTATATATAAAAAATGTTCCAGGTTGTGCAGAACAAAATTTATTTGGCAATAGTAGAACAAATGTTTGAAAACCTCTGTTTTAAAAGATAGTTTCTGCTTAGTATTTTTTAAAAATACATTTATTGATTTTTTTACAGAGAGAAAGGGAGAAGGGTAAAGAGTTAGAAACATCGATGAGAGAGAAACATCAATCAGCTGCCTTCTGCACACCCCCAACTGGGGATGTGCCCGCAACCAAAGTACATGCCCTTGATTGGAATGGAACATGGGACCCTTGAGTCCGCAGGCTGATGCTCTATCTACTGAGCAAAACCAGTTAGGGCTATGCTTGGTATTAAACTCATTTATTGGCTCTAATATATTGCAGTAACATGATAAAACAAAAGAAAGTTCTTCCAGGACAGTATTGCTCAGTGGTTGAGCATCAGTCCATGAACCAGGAGGTCATGGGTTTGATTCCCTGTCATGGCACATGCATGGGTTGCAGGCTTGATCCCCAGTCATGGGTGTGCAGGGAGCAGCCAATTAAGATTCTCTCTCATCATTCACATTTCTATCTTTCTTTTCCTCTTTCTTTCTCCCTGAAATTAATTTAAAAAAATAAACCAACCAACCAACCAACCAACCAACCAACCAAGCAACAACAAAATAAAGTTCTTATCATGAAATGTTTGAGGGGTCCATAGCTGATTTGAGCCTATATCAAAGAATTTGAGAGCATGATTCATCAATGAGTTTGGAGGCCATGAATTAGTTTTCAACTTTTGGTCATTTTAGCAGGAGATAGTAAATTGCTTTCTTTCTAAATACAGATTTATCCAGTTGGTTCTTTCTTGTTATGGGTTATTAGTTGCTGGTTTTCTGTTGCCACTTTCAGTTTTAGAGTGACAACCTTGCTCTATTTATCAATCACAATAACACCACTTTTTTTTGATCAAATGATCAGGCATGGTGGACATGCTGTAAACTAGAAAATGTAACTTTCCGAATATTTCCACTGAAAACAAAAGGCAGTATTAAACTACTGCTTAACACCCTATCATGTCACTTTGTAGAAACAAATGAAACATCCTGTATGCTTGTTGAGAAGAAAATCAATAATAAATGAAATCTCAACAATAATTGGTGTAAATGCTTATACAGATACATATACTTTCTTCTTAGTCATCTTGAACAATGGATTTACTTTTAGTGCTTCAGAAAAAGAATAAAAATTTATGGTGCTATATAAAAATATTATGAGGTAAATGGATAATTCTTGAAGATCAGTAACACTTTAAAGTTCTAGAGAAAAGGTCTGGCTTAACACAAATGATAGAGTTAGTTGCCTGAGTTAATATTCCTCATAAAATGAACACCCCCAAATTTCCCATAAACAAAGAGCTTGCAACAAAATGAGGTACTTTTCCCAAGTCTTGATTTGGTTACAAATTAAAACATTCAGAAATTTGTTTGGAAATATGGGGGCAAGAACAAATCAAAAGTTGAAAATTGTGAAGTAATTTTAAAAATTTGAGCTTGTATTATTGAAAGGACCATACTGGTACTAACTCAAGATGGAGTCAGAATGAGAAGGGGCCCCAAGAAGAAAGGGAAGGCCTCTGGGGGTCACTTTTCAGTCCAACGAAGGGAGACCACAGGTTGATCTGGGATGGTAGTGGTGGAGAATGAGAGGCATGGAAAGATTCAGGACCTATTTGGGAGAGAAAATGGAAGGAAACTGATGATGAATAGAGAGAGATCTATGAAGGGGGTTGGGGCCACACCAGAAGTTAATCTTAGGATTTGGGCTTGAGAATCTCTAAAGCAGTCAAGAATGCTTTTTAAAAATATTTTTTCAAAGAATGGTTAGATTGTTAGGTGCATTCTTTCTGAATAAAGATAACTTTAGGGGACAAGAAACTAAATTTTTGCAAATTATATCACATCCCCTCAAAAGGTGGTTTTACAAAGTAGCACTCTAAAAGGCACTCACTACCTGATGAAGAAAAAGGTGATAAAATTATAAAGTTAAAAAATGAAAGTTGCCAAGACCAGTTTGGCTCAGTGGATAGAGCATCGGTCTTCGGACTGAAGGGTCCCAGGTTCGATTCCAGTCAGGGGCATGTACCTTGCTTGCAGACACAACTCCAGTGTGGGGCATGCAGGAGGAGGCTGATCGATGTCTCTCTGATCGATGTTTCTGACTTTCTATCTCCCTTCCTCTGTAAAAAATCAATAAAATATATTAAAAAAGAAAAGTGAAAGTTACCATGAAGTTTCTGTAATATGGTCACATTTATATGAAGCCATAAAGTTCTGTATTTGTATACAAATATCTATACATAATGTCTATAACTACATAGAAAATAAATTAAAGGAGACTCCAAAGTGTTCAGAGTGATCATATTGAGGAGGAGAGAAGAATGGGAGTTAGTAACGGGGAATTAATTTATATCCTTTATTTCTCTGCATTGTTTGAATGTTTGCACATTGGTAAGGTCAGAGGAGGTATTCAGATGGATTGAATCATTCCTTATTACCAGCAACCTAGGTTAGTGGGAAAATGTCTATACTCAAGCAGATGACATCGATTCTAACTTTTTCTCTATCACTTGATAGCACAGGATTTGGACCAGTCGACTTAATCTTCTGGTCCTTAGTTTTTTACCCTGTTTCCCCGAAAGTAAGACATCCTCCAAAAATAAGACCTACTTCCAGTTTTGCCTCTCACTGTAATATAAGGCATCCCCCTGAAAATAAGACATCCTGATAATAAGGCCTCCCATGAACATAAGGCCTCCCCGGAATATAAGGCCCCCGAAGCTACCATAAGGTGTCTGACTCCTGATTTAAAGAGACCTCACACTACCTGAACAGCTCCAGCTGCGCTGTTGCCAATCAGTGAGCTGGTTTGTGATGATAACTACAACTGTACCGTATACAAGTAATAAATGTCCTTTTTATTTTTTTTCAACAATAAATGTGAACCATATTCTTCATGGAAAAATAAGACATCCCCTGAAAATAAGACCTAGCGCATCTTTGGGAGCAAAAATTAACATAAGACACTGTCTTATTTTCGGGGTATCTATAATATAGAGGGTTAGGCTAAGTCAGGAATTCCAGGCCATTAGCCTGGATGGATAGAATTCCAATCCATCACTCTTGGTAGGCATTTTTTAATCCATCATGGCTGTCTTTCTGCTGAGACCAGATCTCTTTGAGGCACTGCTCACTGACAGTTTCCTGTCTCAGTTTCCCTATCCCCCCTGCTCTGGAATCCTATAACAGATCTACTGCCAACCTGAGCTGGCACTCAGGAGGAAAAGTATTTGGCATCATGAATTACCTGGAGAGCCTGGGAGCCTCCTTGCAGCCATGGGTCTTTGACAGAGTCAAACTTGACTTAAATCCCTGCACTGCTACTAACTGCAATGTGTAATATTAAGCAATTGAATGATTCTCTCTGAGTTTAGTTCTTTCATCCATAAAATGGGGACAATAATCCTACCCCTGGACTGGCCCATAATCAGCATGTAGTCAATCATAGCTGTTATTTCCTCTAAGATTTTTACATGTCCAGGATTATATAATTTCAATCTGAGAATAAATAATGAAAAATAATGTATCCATGTTTACTTATAATTCTTTATTTCATCTTGTGCCTGTGAAGACCTGTCTCTCCCCCCAGTTCCCCAAAATGAAGATGCATACGTTTGCCCACATTTATTTTTTCATGCTGGTTAGTGTGGCAAAGTGGACTGCATTGAGCAGAGTTTCAGATATAGGGGCGATTCTATGGAGCCTGGGCATGAGCGCTCAGCTTCAGAGGTGTGATGCTTGATATTTAAAGAGGGAATGCAAGTGAAGTGGTTTTGGCCTGAAGAGCAATTTAACTGCTTCATGGTGATCTTCAGCCATGAACGGTCATGGTTTTTTCCATGAACTGAGAAGCCAATCAAGTGGTGGAGTCTCTGCTCCCAGCACCTACTTGGGTAACCCTGTGAGCATGACGAGGTGGGGTGTGTGTGATGTGATTTGATTTGTTAGAGTGTGAGTGGTTTATAGCCATCATTTGTGAGTAAATTACTTAGCCGTATTCTTCTTTATGACTGGCTGAAGAAACTTACTTGATGGTATAATATAATTTATTCCTGTGAATAAATGAGTGACCTTCTCATCTCCGTCTCTCTCTTGTGACTTATGAGCTTCTTTTCATTCAAGGAAATGGCTTGTGTTTTACCACTGCCCACCATTTTCCACATTCTGTTCCACTAGCTGTGTACATAAATAAACTGGCCTTCACAATGTTGATGAAAATTATATTAACATACTAAATATCAAAATAATGTTGCAAGGTTGTAACAAAGGACCTTTCTTCTAAAGGTCTTCAGGCCCTATTCAAGTTTATTTTTCCTGCATTGACTGTTCTATTTTGTATTGAGTCAAATAAAACCTGTCCTATCTTACAGATGGGAACACTAAGGCTCACAACTGAAAAAGGCAAGAAGCAGGCCAGAGAACATGGAGTAGGAGAGGAAGTAGTTAGAGAGACATGTGGATATTTGTCAGCCTGGATGTCATTGCGTGGAGGCAGCTCTGTCATGCTTTGCTTAAAAAACAATAAGCACTAATATTTGTTGAGCTCTGCACTTGTTTCAGAGTATTGACGTAAAGTAGACCACTTAGTTATAGTGACAGTTTTTTGAGGTGGGCATATGATGGATGCCCTCCTTTATAGAAAAGAACAGAAAACCAAATCACTGGCTCAGGGCCCCCAGGACAGGTACTCAGTGGAGAACCAGGTTATGCACCGTCTTTTCTTGATCTGTAACAGAAGGTAGCTGAGGAGACTTCAGAGTGCACTCAGTTTGGTATTGCTCAGGATGTGGTCATTGTGCTGCTCTAAATCTCTAATCTTCAATAAAAAGGTAAATGGCAAATTCCTCAGCTTTTCTTTTTATTTTTGTAAGGGGACTGCATAATAATCTGCTATTTTAGCAAGTTCCCAAGGGATTCCTGCATGCACTATTTTGAGAACCTTTGCTTTGTTTTAAACTGTTCTGTGTGCGGCTGGAGAAGTTCTTTGATGGCACTGAGCAGCAGAAGGATGGAATGGGATGGAGTGGGATGCGGAGATCAACATCAGCAACCTTGAGGTTCACCTCTACTGCAAACGACAGTTTCTCTGATTTTCTCTTTTATACTTCAAAACTTCAAATTTTTCAATAAGATTTTATGTGGAGTCCTGCAGATTAAAAAGAGAGAGAGAGAGAGAGAGAGAGAGAGAGAGAGAGAGAGAGAGAGAGAGAGAGGAAAACCTAGACTAGTCCAAACTCCCTCCCCCACATTTCACAGATATATAGACTAAGGCACAGATATATTGGAATGGTTTTCTCAATGTAATCCAGGTTAATAGGAGTGGTGGGACGGATAACAGAGAAATCATTCCAGATTTTGATGGTCTTCTTAGTCTTCAAAGTAATCGTTGATCTTGGAGCTATCCACACTCTGAAGAGGTCTGATCTTCACCTGTCACAGGAGGTCAGTTTTTGGAGACAGTTATTGGTGTATGCTCAGCACTGTCTTTGTAGGTACTCTGGGGTTTGTGCATGTCTGAACACAGCACAATGCCCCAGGAATGTGATCAGTGGGCCCTGGCATTGCTTTTCCCACTTACCATCCATGACAGCAGAGCTGGTGCTTCCTGCCCACAAACCTCCCACCTGTCTCTCAGCTTCCATTTCCTGGGGCTCAGTTAAAGCTGCTCTGAAGCAAAAGCCACAAATACCTCTTGATATAATCTTGATGTCATTTGAAACATTACATTATACTTCCCCTGTCCTGTAGTCCTTCTTTCCTCTGGCATAATGTAATTTCAATATTTCCAACTGCTCCATAATTCTGTTTACAACAGTAGTACAGTATTTCCAGCTGACTTTCCTCAGAAGCTTAAAAAGTGATTCACAAATATAATGACCATTCCCTTCCAGCTGAGATTCAGAAATACCAGACAAAGGCTATAGAGGTATATTTGTTTGTCTCCTTATTGACCAATAGCCCTGGCCAACCTCATGTAATGAAATGCAATTGAAAAAGCCATGAAATTCAGCAGGATACTTGAAGGACACTTGGCCAGACTTCAGTGATGCTACCTTAGGAACAGTTAGAACTTTTTATTACAGTTGGTAATTTGCCAGTTGTTGGTAATGTACTAGCTTCAGGCTATCAAAAGTAACCTTAGTGGGAAGGTATGCAATTCTTTTATTTAAAAAATAGTAAGTGCTTCTGCTCAACATAGCAGCATAGATAAATGTGTACTTGAAACCTCTCAAAACCACATCAAAATTATAACAAAACTATAGAACAGCCATAGGTTTAGTGCAACATTATATACAGTAACTAAGATATGGAAGCAACCTAAGTGCTCATCAATAAATGAATGGATGAAGAAGTGATGCATATATAAATGGAATATGACTCATCCATTAAAAAATGAAATTTATCATTGTCAACAACATGAATGGACCTACATGGTAGTGTGCTGAGTGAAATAAATCATATAGAGAAAAAAAAGTCAGATGAAATTTGAAATCTAAAAGAAATAAATGAACAAGCAGAAAAGAAGAATCACATTTTTAAAATTTCCATTTTCCATTAATCCTACAGAGAATAGGTCACTAGTAAAAATAGTTTGCTCACAGAGCTATGACCTGTGAATGTACAAGTAAGGTAGTATGAACTATGCGATGGTGTGATAGATAGGTTGCAGGGAGATGTTTTTGCAAGTTCTGCCAGTATGGTGGTGGTAATCTGTGACCTGAGACAGTGGCAGTGCCTGTTTGGAAGTGGTGGGACCAGCACTGGTCAGTGATAGTGAATCTGAGATCATCATGAGCTGCCATGGGCAGCAGTGTCCTTAGCATCATGCACAGAAACATTGATGCAATGTCCATGCCTACTGAGAATGACTTGTGGATGCAAGTCCAGGAGGTCCAGTGGCAGAATAAGGGTAATCCACATTGATGGTCCACAGTGGATGCAAACAATAGGCAGGTAGAACTTGACAATCACTAAAGTCAAAAGTGCACATGCCACATGCACAGATCAGAAGCGTATGGGAACTTTGAATGGGGGATGAGGTAAAGCATTGCTATATGCAATAAAGCAGAAATGGCTTTGATTAGTTTAAATATGACCTATTTTTGTTTTACCACCCTAAGCCAATTCAGTTTAAGAAAATGTAGTTTAAACAATAAATACTTCTAGAAATTTCTTATTGAGCATGATGATAACTTTTGCTTCAGAACAGATATTTTAAGTTATATTATAGGAACACCCTTCCATCTGCAGTTCCATTTAAACAAAATAAGGAATGTATTTTTAAAAGGAATTTTTAGCATGCATTGAATAGATCATATATATTTTTTGGTTTGTTTAGCCTATTGGTATATTATATACACAGATTTAGCTATCTTTAATTATAATAACAAACACATTGATTTAAAAATATGTATTAAAAATTCATTCTATGTAAGACTTTAGGTGGGTTAAGCCAAATAAAGGATAATGCATTTGTATTATCTGTTATCAACAATGAGCATATTGATTACATGATTATAACTGGTGAGAATGCTTCTTTTATAGCGACATTTTTGCCATATTTCTTTTTATTCTTGTATCATATATTTTTCTGTTTTTTTAAGTATAAATTATATGGGTAAAATTCTCTGAAAAATACGTTTTTATTTATTTCTGACAGAGGAAAGGAGAGGAAGGGAGAGAGAGAACCATCGAAGAGAAAGAAACATCGATTAGCTGCCTCCTGCATACCAACTGCTGGGGATCGAGGACACAACCAGGGCATGGGCCCTGACTGGGAATCGAACTGGCCACCTCCTGGTGCATGGGATGATGTTCCACCAACTGAGACACACAGGTCTGGTTGAATAAAATTCTTAATTCTCCACTTTACTTAGTTTATAAACAGTTACAGTAAAGATTTTTATGGATTTTGATTCTGTACAAGTTGAGGTATACTTCTTAGGAATATTCATTAGAAAATTTCTAATTTACATGGTATGCCGATAAAGCTAGGCTTACCATTGATCTCTTCTTGTTTCAATAACTTCTGCCCTTATTAAAATTGCTAAGTGGAACCTAGTGACTAGAAGACTCAAATATCAAAGCAGTTACACAAAGGAATGATCTCAGTTTTAACCAATTTATTTCTCTAGTCTCTTTTTAACTTATGTGCTTAAATTTTTAATGATAAACCAGTGATAGAAAAAGAGATTTGAAAATACCCTCCAGACCTTCTTTGGTATAGAGGATCAAAAATAATCTGAGAATGAATTCAATTACTTAGGTCTCATTTCTAGAATATATGCCTTATCAAAATAAGGATCACAAAGAGGCCTTTAACTCAGATGCTAAAATGTACTCACCTGTTGAAACTCAGAATTTTCTCTTACAGGACATGGACACATTCACATTTCTCTTTGCCTATATTACCTGTATTAACATTTCCTCAGAGCAAATTGAAGTTAGTGTTTTAATTTAGATCATGTAACATAGCCCATGAATATTACTTCTTATGAATTAGTAATTAAAATTTTCTTTTAAAATGTATACTATTGTGAGTTTCAATATTCTTCTTTCTGAAGAGGGAAAAATGTAAATCAGATGAGGAGCAGTTACAATGCAACATGAGAGAGCAATGAAGAGGAAAATGAAAAAAAAAATATACCAAGACTTCTAGCCTCTGGATTTAATTAAAAGCCGCCTTTTTGTTTGCCTTTTTGGCATGGCTGAAAATTAATATATTTTTTTCATTTTTCTATAAAATTAAAATGCCCATTGTTGCTTTTTATTGGGGAAAAAATTTCAATCTGTCTCTGAAATGATACTTTAAACCAATAACCAGTCATTAAAAAAAGAAACTTCAAGAAATTTTAAATGAAAATCCCTAAAAAGCTTCCATTTGATTTTTTCTAGTTATTATGTATTATAATGTATTATAATGACTAATTCTTTCATTTTACAAATATCCAAATTATTTATTAGCAGAAATGTTTGGACTAAATCTCTAAATGTAGTTTTTTTATTCAAGCTTACAATTAAATACTGGTTTTCATTATCCTGTTTTTATGTCCATCTATTTCCACCCAATATAAAGATTGCAATACTTAAATTAAATCAATCATTGTGTTTGTTGTGCTTTTTAAAAAATATATAGTTTATTGATTTTTTACAGAGAGGAAGGGAGAGGGATAGAGTTAGAAACATCGATGAGAGAGAGACATTGATCAGTTGCCTCCTGCACACCCTCTACTGGAGATGTGCCTACAACCAAGGTACATGTCCTTGACTGGAATCGAATCTGGGACCTTTCAGTTGGCAGGCTGACGCTCTATCCACTGAGCCAAACCGGTTTTAGCTGTTTGTTGGGTACACACCATGGTTGGCATGAGAAACAGAAAAATTAATAAAACAAGTACCTACCATTAAGGAACTCGTATCTAGTGGCAAAATAGTCTATAGACAAAAGAGTACTAACATGATGTTTATTTAAAAAAATTTTTTTATTAATGTGTTACATGTATACATATCTCTCCATTGCCCCTTCCCCCATTAACATAATGTTTAGATAGGTGAAGTGATACTAACTACAGGTATTTTGTTATTAAATATATTAGCAGAAACACAAAGAGATTATATTAAATATCTAGAAGGATTTATAGATTATACAGTTCACATTTCTCACTTCACAAATAAGGACACTGAAGCTGAGCCCTGAGAGACAGTGAGAGCAGAACTGGCAGAGAATCCAAATTTTTATACTTTCTTATCTTTCATTATAGCAAGAGTTACTTGTATAAAGGAAGTGATTCAACCCCCATTTATAGATATGGATCTCACAAGCTGTTATTTCTAGGCATTCTTTTTTTTAATTTTAAAAATTTTTTTATACATATCTCCCCATTGCCCCCCCCGCTCCCTCCCGGACACACCCCAACCCCCCAGTGTCTATGTTCATTGGTTATGCTTATATGCATGCATACAAGTCCTTTGATTGATCTCTTATCTACCTCACCTAACCTTAATCTTCCTGCTGCAATTTCACAGTCTGTTTGAAGCTTTACTGCCTCTGTATCTATGCTTTTGTTCATCAGTTTATAATGTTCTTTATTATCCACAGATGAGTGAGATCATGTGATGCTTCTCCTTCATTGACTGGCTTATTTCACTAAGCATAAGGCTTTCCAGTTCCAACCAGGTTGCTGAAAATGGTAAGAATTCCTTCTTTTTAATGGCAGCATAGAATTCCATTGTGTAGATGTACCACAGTTTTCTGATCCACTCATCTGCTGACGGGCACCTAGGCTGTTTCCAAATTGTAGCTTTTGTAAATTGTGCTGCTATGAACATAGGGGTGCATAAATCCTTTCTGATTGGTGTTTGTGATTTCTTAGGATAAATTCCTAAGAGTGGGATTACAGGGTCAAATGGGAGGTCCATTTTTAGTTTTTTGAGGAAACTCCATACTGTTCTCCACAGTGGCTGCACCAGTCTGCATTCCCCCCAACAGTGCACAAGGGTTCCTTTTTCTCCGCATCCTCGCCAACACTTGTCGTTTGTTGATTTGTTGATGATAGCCATTCTGACCAGTGTAAGATGGTATTGCATTGTCGTTTTGATTTGCATCTCTCGGATCATTAATGACTTTGAACATGTTTTCATGTGTCTCTTGGCCTTCCTTCTGTCGTCTTTCAAAAAGGTTCTATTTAGGTCCATTGCCCATTTTTTTATTGGATCGTTCATCTTCCTTTTATTAAGTTGTATAAGTTGGCTGTAGATTTTGGAGATTAAACCTTTATCAGTGATAACATTTGCAAAT
>PVJN01047251.1:0-16041 GCA_004026805.1 Lasiurus borealis
TTTAGTTCCTTTTCGGCGGGAGTTCCACCTGAGGAACTGCCTGTAAAATGTGCATACATAGAGTTTATTGGCCTCTCCAACCTGTTACATGTAATCACGGGTAGTTTTCTTTAATTTTGCTCAAGCAGGACTTGCCGAGATTACACCTACAGATCTGTCCAAACTTGAAGGAAATGAAATTCTACCTTTTGTGTAATTCAAAGGCTTTTTTTGTGGCCCTTTTCGTGGGTAATGTAACATTTCATTTATGTGTTGTCTTCAGGGTATGCATTCCTACCTAATAGGAATGTCTAACGGTTGGATTTAATTGTCCTCTTAAGTACGTTCTGCCTTCTGTGAATGGAGCAGCTAAGCTTTTTAAGCCCTCGTGAATATTTTGTGTTACTTTGGTTCAAGCAGAAATGACAGCAATTTTTGTTACTAACGTTTGTAATATAGGGACGATTGACTGATCGTTATTAGTTATTTCACCGTCGTTAATCATTACACATACTTAGCTGTGCCGTCTTGACAGCGAACTTAGAATTTGTAGACCGAGTACCTTTTAACTATTTTGGGTCTGTAATGCCAAAAAAGCTTTCTGTCAAGGCCGTTTAGAAGGTAAGCAAGTATGGAGTATGGTTTTACTGTTAGTGAGTAAAAGCTTTTGTCCTCATCTGATGAAAGCTGTTACTGTGTTATACTGTATCAAATATTGGGAATAATCCAGTTATTTATGGTCTAGATGAGTCTCCCCGCCCCTTTTACAGAGGGATACAGACACCTAAGAAATAGTCTCTGCTCTCAAGAAGTTTAAAATGTAGTTAATCGGTTACAACTCCCTCCCCTTTAAACTTATCAATTTATGTATAGTGTAGAAGAGAAATTAGACGTTTGTTAAATTGCAATCAGAAGCTCTCTACCTCTGAACAGATGACATTTTTCATGTTTTGGGGTCCAGAATATGTGGATTTCTTTCTTTTTTTAAATATATATATATATATATATATATATATATATATATTTTTTTTTTTTTTTTTTTTTACAGAGAAGAAGGGAGAGGGATAGAGTTAGAAACATTGATGAGAGAGAAACATCAATTAGCTGCCTCCTGCACACCTTCCAATGGGGATGTGTCCACAACCAAGGTACATGCCCTTGATGGGAATCAAACCTGGGACCCTTCAGTCCGCAGGCTGATGCTCTGTCCACTGAGCCACACCAGCCAGGGCGATGTGTGGATTTCCCAATGGAAGCGGAAGAGGTGAGCTGATGCCTCAGTGGTTCCCTTTCCCTGCGCACGGATCCACTGCTTGCGCAGGCCTGGCTCCTGAGGGGTGTGGATCACAAGACAGACGCCACTCTGAATATGCAGTCTCATCCCTTCTTTAGACTCGAACAGAACAATTAATGCCAGTTCTGGGCCCAGGGATAAAGAAAAAGACAGAAGATAGTTTCTATTTCAGGAGGTTATAGGCCAGCTGGGGAGGTAACTGGAAGGGAAGATAATGGATGTTGGTGCCCCTGCATCTTTTGGACCGAGTGCCAGTGAGCGTGGAGGGGGGAACTGGTCCACTGGGCTAGTGGCGAGCTCCCCAGGGCTGAGAAGGACGGGGACCCCAAGACTTGCAGGCAGGGAGCTGGCTGGGACGTGGGGGAGGGCGTTCTGGTGGAGGCGCGCTTTGAGCAGACAGGGTGCAGGGCTTGGCGTGTTCAGGAGTTCGGCCCGGGGGCAGGGAGGGGCAGCGATCGCCACCCTCGCTCCCCTTCCCTCTGACCGCAGAGGGGGTTGCTGGGTGCCGGGGGTGCTGCCTGGCTCCCCGTTAGTGGCCCGTCATAGTGGCTTGGATTCAGGAGCTTTGGATGGACCGGCTCAGTAAACGTTCCTCTGTTGGCGGAAAGTGTAATAAATCCCCAAGAAGGCACGGCCCTGGCCAGGTGGCTCGGCGTCATCCCGTGCACTAACAGGTGCGGGTTAGATTCCCGGTCCAGGCACAGACCCAGGTTGCGGGTTCGACCCTGGTCAGGGTGTGTACGGAAGGCAACAGATTGATGTTTCTTCCCCTTCCTCGCCCTTTAAAATCAATACACCTGTTCCGGGGAGAGAATTAAAGAAAGAGAAAGGCACGCAGCACAAATGACAAAGTGACACGGGACCGGACTCCTCTCAGGCCGGTTCTGAATTCACTGTTCCGTGGCTGGAACATCACGTAGCGGTTTTCCTAGGACCCTGCCTTTCTCCTGGGTGTGGAGGCTGCCGGAGCTGGACTGCAGGCTCTTGCTGGGCTGGGTACCATCCTGAGTGAAGCGGATGTGACGATTGCAGAGTGACACCGGGAACCTTCCCAGCAGGAAGCGCCTCCCGTGGACAGGAGCTGGCGAAGGGCCAGTTGAGAGCAGACACAGTTGGCTTCCTTCTCAGGGTGTGAACACATCTCTGAGCGGCGCAGAGAGAGGCGCTCTCCTGTGGGTTATTCGAGGGGCAGAGCTGCTGTCCCTGCGCGGCCAGGTCAGACGATGCGCGTACTCTTTGCTGTGCTCAGTCTTGGCAGTCTGGAAGGGTTTAACTCCTGGGTACTTTCTGAGCAGGTAATGCCTGCGGCACCGTTTTTGTGTTCCTTAAAGCTTTCCTTCGAGCTGGGGAATGTTCTCCATGGCACATTGTCACTGCAAATGGCTTACCACCTGCTTCCTACAGGTACTGACTGAGGCAGGGCGCTGTGTGCCCTGAGCTTTTCCTTTGTCATTTGATCACTCGAAGCTGCACGGTCCACCCCTAGAGACGGTGACCACGGAATGCAGGGGAAAATTATTATTTTTAAAATATATTTTATTGATTTTTTACAGAGAGGAAGGGAGACGGATAGAGAGTTAGAAACATCGATGAGAGAGAGACATCGATCAGCCGCCTCCTGCACATCCCACACTGGGGATGTGCTGGCCACCAAGGTACATGCCCTTGACCGGAATCGAACCTGGGTCCCTTCAGTCCGCAGGCCGATGCTCTATCCACTGAGCCACACCGGTTTCAGCATGGGGGGCAAATGATTTTATTTTATGCCTGATTTCTCCATTTCTAATTAATTTACACTCTGTCGCTTTTCAAACACAAATGTGAAAGCACCTGAAAACATAAAACAGTTAAATAAAATAAAATAAAGAGTCAGGGGAGAAGGGAAAGCCAGGTGGGAACCATCAGGTTAATAGTTGAAGTCCTGCCTGGGAATTCCGCGTTAGAGACGGCAGAATGCACGTGAGAGCCCTGCGCGCTGTCCCCCGCCGCGCTCCGGACGCTGGAGGAGGTGCTGGTGCGGGGCCGGAATGAGGAAGTTGGCTGCGTTGGGTGCCGCTTCGTTCAGGAATTCTTACCTTCATCGCTTTGGAATGAGGGGCAGCGCAGGCCCCTCCCGGCATGAGAGGCATGTGGGAGCCGGGCGCCCGAGGGGACAGCGCCGCTCCTTTCTCCCGGGGCTCGGGCTCTCGTCTCTCTGTCTCCCTCCCCCCCCCCCAGAGGAATGAATACGTGCGCGCTCGCACACTCCCTCTCTCGGTATCTAGGGAATGGCCGGCGATTTGCCTCCCGGGCAGCCGTCCTCATGACTCGTTTCTGGTCACTGTTTCAGGTGCACGTGGGGTGAGGGGCCGTGGCCCTGCGCTCTTTCTGGAACAGGAAATGTCGCTGTTCCACGTGGGTTCAGGGCAGATCCAGGGGCACAGACCATCCCTGAACGTGGGTTCGGGCCGTCCTGGGCGTGGGGCACAGAAGTCACACTGCCCCCGGAACTGGCTCTGCTGGCAATTGCCCGAGGCCCTGGCAAGTTGCTCAGAGCCCCCCTCCTGCAGTTACTTTAAAACGGAGCACGGGGCCGAGTGCAGACATTGAACACACAGCAATGAAGTGTTGGTAAGGACGGTGCCAGGCACGCAGCTCAGCGCATGCGGCTCTTCCGTTTCGTGTTTAAACGAGGAGCTGGCACCGGCCGGCCTCGCCGCCTCCCGCCCTCCCAGAGTCGGTCCCGGCTGTGTTCCGACCAGGACGGTCCCGGCTGTGTTCCGACCAGGACGTGGGGGATTGGGTGACTTTTTCCCGGCTTTGACAGTGTTGTCCCCTTGCAGAGAAACGGCGCCCAGGACCATCTTCCAGCGCGTGCTGGACATCCTGAAGCGGTCGGCTCGCACCGTGGAGCTGGCCTGCAGGGAGCCGTCCCGCGTGGAGCACCTGGCCTCGAGCCTGCAGCTGATCACCGAGTGCTTCCGCTGCCTCCGCAACGCCTGCATCGAGTGCTCCGCCAACCAGAACGCCATCCGGTGCGTGCTCGCCGCCGCCCCCTCCTGCCCCGCCCCGCTCCTGCTTCGGGCGCTCTGCCCTCCTGGGGGCCTACAGTGCCGGGCAGGCCCCGTGGTGGAGGACTGTGTGCCCAGCTGGCAGGGAGGGTGGTAGCGTGGGGCTCTACAGGTTTCTCACTGGCATTTGTGTGTGGGAGGCACCGGGCTTTCCACTCTGAGTCCCTGACCCGACTCCGCCCGGCGACAGCCGCCCTGCGCCGCTGTCTGAGCGCCGCGGGCTGCCTCGTGCGGCGCGTGGTGAGCGAGCGACCTGTTTGCTTGGACGGGAGCAGGCTGGGAAAGGCCGGGATGACCGTCTTCCGACCCCACCCCCACTGTTCTGTTATTTACTGATTTCAGAGAGGAAGGGATAGAGAGAGACAGAAATGTCAGTGATAGAGAAGCATTGACCTGCTGCCTCCTGCACGCACCTGACCGGGGATTGAGCCCACAGCCTGGGCATGTGCCCTGACCAGGAATCAAACTGTGACCTCCTGGGTCATAGGTCAACGCTCAACCGCTGAGCCGCGCCGGCCGGGCTCCCCCAGTTTCGTATGGTGGCCGAAAGCGGAGCAGAAACTGCTCGTGCTGTGCGCGCTCTCTGACAGGAGCCCTCTCCTCCAGGACCGGCGCGCTCCTCTTTGATTTCCTGGAATCTGCCTTTTATTGCATTTTTGCTTGAGATGAAGTCAGAGCCTCCGGGAGCAGGCTCACCTCTGTCCTGCACGGGAGTGGAGACGAGCCCGCGGGCCTCCTGTCACGCTGTGATGGGTGCAGGCGGGCCGGTCCCGGGCCCACTGGAGGGGGACGCCCGCGCTGCCTAGACAGTTCTGAGACCCGAGGCTTCGCTGTGATTAATGGGATTTTTAAGATAAAAGGAGCGAGGGAGAAAGCGGGGGTTGTTTAACTTTAATTCTGAACCGGACCTGCCAGCCTTTGCAGACAAATGGATAGGAACAATTATAATCTCGGTAATAATGGTCGGCGTTTAGAAACGTAACCAGTTAGGTGCCGGAAGCGGGGCCAGGGCGGGTTCCTCTGGTCCCTTTCCAGGCAGGAGGCTCTCTGGTGCGAGAGAGAGGGTGGGGGGAGGGGGAGGGAGTTAGAGCAGAAACGGGCCGTGGGCTGGCGGGCTGTTAGTGCGTGGCCAGCCTCTCGGGAAAGGAAGCGGCCTTCTGTGCGCCTGCCCTCAGCGCCAGGGTTGTGACCCACGGGCTTGCCTCGCGTGGTCTTGGGTAACCCCGAGAACAAACCCAAGGAATGGTGTGCTACATCCAGGCAGCCCGAGGCAGTCACGCCCTCAAAACAGGGTTCCTGCCACCGGGTCTGCGGAGTCGTCAGATTGTCTGCGGAGGCTCCGGACAGTAAACAAAAGCCATGGTGTGTGCCGTTTTCACCTTTACTCACAAGGAGCGGTGACTCAGAGGTTAACAGCTTGTCCCAGAGTCACTCATCCCTGAGGCCCAGGAGTGTCCCTTCTGACTTCCGGCCAGCGCTCAGCTCAGAGCATCCCTGACCCTGCCGTGTGTGACAGCCAATCGCGTGACAGCCCCGGCCCGGGCAGCGGCCTTCGCCTCTCTGAGCACCAGTCCCTGTCTTTCCCCATGGGGAGTGAGAGGAGACCCCACGGGGAGTGAGAGGAGACCCCACGGGGAGGGAGAGGAGACCCCACGGGGAGTGAGAGGAGACCCCATGGGGAGTGAGAGGAGATTCCCACGGGGAGTGAGAGGAGATCCCACGGGGAGTGAGAGGAGACCCCACGGGGAGTGAGGAGATCGCTGGGGAAAGTGCCTGCTGGTCCCTCGCACACTGCTCGGCCCGTGTCTGCCCTGCCTGGGAGCGGCCCCGCAGGAAATTCACGCTTCTGTTCCTCTCTCTGAGCACAATTCTCTTTATTTTCTCTCTTGAGTTCAAAAGTGATCTGTGTGAACGATGAAGATTCAAACATTACAGAAATACATACTGTGGCACAGAAAGCACCCGCGGTCTCTTGGCCAGGGGGTGCTCCGTGGTTGTGGTGTCTATTTCTTTCTTTTCTTTTCTTTTTTTTAAAATATATTTTATTGATTTTTTTACAGAGAGGAAGGGAGAGGGATAGAGAGTTAGAAACATCGATGAGAGAGAGAGAGACATCGAGCAGCTGCCTCCTGCACGCCCCCCACTGGGGATGTGCCCGAAACCAAGGTACATGCCCTTGACTGGAATCGGACCTGGGACGTTTTATTCCTCAGGCCAATGCTCTATCCACTGAGCCACACCGGTTTCGGCAGAAAGTGAGTTTTCTGATTCCAGCATGCAGCGGTGGGCAGGCACGGGGTAGTGGTAGTAGACGTTGCCCCTTAAAGGGGAGAAAAGGGAAGAGGAGGGGTGTCGCTGGCCTAGGCGGTTTCAAAACCCAGTCGGCAAACTCAGCCGGGCATTAAGCCTCTGTGGCATGAGACTGCCATGGTCCCGCCCTTAGAGTCAGCCTGCCTCTGTCTGCAGGGACAGCGGGCTGTAGCGAGCAGTTTACAGCCTGCTTCCTCCCGGAGAATGTGCCGTCTGCCTCCTCTCCCTGCACCCTTCCTCTGGGCGCGCCGTTCAGTGGCCGGGTTTCTCCTGGTGTAACGTTCTCAGCTCCGGCCGGGCCTCCCACGCGTGTCCTAGGTTCCCACTGATGGGCGGGGCTGCCCGGGAGCTTCCTGGGTGACGCTGTCCCTGCTGTGCGTGCTGAGGTGCCGGAGGCGACACGGAGGCCCCTTCTGGACGCTCTGGGGGGGCACGTTTTCCAGCTCTCACAGGCTGCCTGCGTCTGGGCTCCTGGCTCCCTCCCTGACCCTGACCCTGACCCTGACCCTCTCTCTTCCTCTTATAAGCTCCCTGTGATTCCATTGGCCCCCAACCCCCATGGACACCCTTCCCACCTCAGGGTCTTAATACACTCCTGGCTGGGAGCCCCCTTTGCCTGAGAAGTCCCATTCTCAGGTTGGGGCGCTGATGGGCTGACAGTCAGCAGAACAGAAAGCAGACCATGCTGAGCTCTTTCTTCGGAGACCAGTCTTTCTGGGCCACAGGCTCTGCCTGCAGGCTCGGCGCAGCTTCTGGATGCGGTGAAATGCAGGCGGGGAACGCGGCTAACTGTCCCTCTTCACGTCCCCACACAGGAACCTGGATACGATCGGCGTCGCTGTTGACTTGATTCTTCTCTTTCGGGAGCTCCGGGTGGAACAGGAGGCCCTGCTGACAGGTGCGTGCCGACGACTCCTGAGTTATTTATGGGTTTGAAAAGGGTTTCAAACTCAGCGCTGATATTAATCGTTCATTAAAGCAAATGTTCGGTAACGAGGCAGAGAAGCTTCATTAGTGATATTAGAGAATTATCATTTTAGAAGTTGCAGCCACTTCCTTTCTTACCGCTGTGGCTGAGCTGTGTTCCGTCCATTCGCATGGCGGAGTCCTCACCCTAGTTTCTCACATGTGTGTGTGTTTGGAGACAGAGCTTTTGAAAAGGTTAATGGCAGTAAAGTGAGGTCATGTGTGTAGCCCTAATCCAGAGTGACGTGTCCTTATAAGAAGAGGACACCAGGACACAGACACACACAGGGATGTCCGTGTGAGGACACGGAGAGAACGGCTGTCTCTAAGCCAGGGAGCGGGGCCTCAGAAGGACCGGCCCTGCCACCCCTTCCTCTCCCTGCCAGCCTCCGAGCTGCGAGACGGGCATGTGGCTGTGTAAGCCCCAGTCTGGGTTGGTGTGAGCCTAAGAGTGGCCCACCCCCGCCCTCAGGGTGCTCACCTTCCACGGAGGAGAGCCACATGTGAGCGTGGTAGACGGAGAAAGAAAGGGGGACAGAGTGGCCGGTCAGCTCTGGTGGTGGCGGCGGCTGATGCGGGAGCGGAGGAGAACCAGGCCTCTTCCATTGGAGGCCAAGAAGCTTTTGTAGGTTTTTAAAATGCTTTTGGTTCTTGAACTACCAGCATCACCACTTGTCTTGGAGCGAGGGTTATTATCTTAACCTCATGCTGAAAAAACACAGAATTTTAATATATGACGTATTTACCCAGAGAATTAAAATACGTGATGGGTAAACCCAAGTCACTTAATAAGAAAATCCCAATGTAAATACCTGGCTTTTAAAAAACTGTAATTAAAATTCTTTTTAGCAAAGAAAGTATAACATAATTCAACAAATACTTCTTTAAGTGAAAAATCTCCAGCTCTGTTTAAGATGACTTGATTTATAAATTTATTTATATACAGATCTTAATGCCTGTACTGATACAGAGTGAGGCATCCTTACCTCTGTGTGCGTTTGCATGCTGCTATGGCCTGGTGGGTGGAGAACTAAGGTCCTAGTCTCTCCACAGGCAGGGAGACCGAGGCCCGGAGGGAAATGGCTGAATTCTCTGTTAGAAATGCTGCTGGCTTCTTTACGTTTCTTTCTGTTCGGTGACTTCTTAGTGTTTTTATTTAAAGCTCTTTTGTTAAAATTCCCGTATTTTCCTATTGGATTTAGAATTCTTCCTTTGGGCAGGGAATTAGGTTTTGAATGAGGTTAACTTAAGAATTTACAAAGTGGTTTTGCAGTTTTTGAAGCACTACTTTTTGAAGTATCCTCCAGAAATCGGCAGGCTGTGGATCTAGCTGTGAGTTGCCTGTAAGATGTTAGAGTTCTGTTTGTTGCTGTTTTCATAAACCGGAAGCCCCGTGCTCGTGGGGAATTGACATGGGCAGTGAGAGGCGAGTTTCTCTCTCGCCTGGGAAGGCAGCTGCTTTAGAAGTCTGGGTGGCGTGTGGTTCAGAGAGAGTTCAGGAGGAGCCGTGCTCCTAACGGCTGGAACATACAGGCGAGGTAGGTCGTGCGACCCTGGCATCCCGCGAGCTGTGGTGAGCGGCAGTTTTCTCCCCGGATGATGGGCCCCAAAATAAGGCACCGCAGGAAGTGCCCTGCGATTAAACAGCCATCAGCCGACCCAGCGCCTCCCCCCGCACGCAGGTCTCTGCCCTGAAATTATCCCCTTCCCTCCGCCTCTTCAGCGTCCCGGCTGCTCCTTCCACCACAGTGCGATGTGCCCGCCTGTGTGCCATCTCCACTCTCCCCACTCTCCGCAGTCCTATCCCTTCCTCTGCTCCCCCGACTGCTGCCGAGATTTGCTTTTCTTGTTTATAATAAATGGCGAGAGATGATTGCTTCTCGCGAGATTCATTTTCTCTTCACTGAAGCGAGCGAATGACCTAGCAACACGGTTAAGGGAGGCGATTTTAAACGCTCTGTGAGCTTGTTTGAAATCGAGGAGCGCCTTGGTCGGTGGGTTTGGGGCTTGGCTGCTCGCTGATGCCCACAGGCCAGAGGGGCTAGCTCTTACAGACCCCCGTTCTGCGAGGCGTGTGAACGGGAGTTGTCCACCGTTTGGGGGGCTGCCGTGTATCCACGTAAGCATTTTTATTGACATGACGTAAGAGGGAAATAAGCAATTGGAACTGCGTGGCATTTAGTGCATCGCAGGGCTGTACACGCACTGGCTCCACCTTGCAAATATTGTTAGGACCCCAGAGGCCACCCTGGGCCCTCTGAGAGCTGTGTTCCGTTTCCTCCTCCCTGTGGATGTACCTGTTCTGGACGTTCCCCATAAATGGAATCCTACAATTATGGGACCTTTTGGGTCTGGCTTTCTTTCTTAGCATAATTTTTTGGAGGTTCATTCAGAGGGTAGCGTGTACCAGCCCTTATCTGTGTATGCCTGCAGAACGCCATTGAGTGCTCAGATCACGTTTTCTTCAGGCGTTCACTCATTGCTGACTGTTTTGGTTTCCACCGTTTCACGTTGTGCTGCCTATGAATACATGCGTGCACATGCACTTGGCTGAGGACCTGCCTCCAATTCCTGTGGGTATATACTTAGGAGTGGAATGGCTGGTTTGATTTTATGTTTAAACTAGAGGCCCGGTGCACGAAATTCATGATGCGTAGGATCCCTAGGCCTGGCCAGCGATCAGGGGCTACCTATGGGGTAATCGGGGAGTCTCCGCTGGCACCCGCCATGATCGGCCTGGAGCCGCCTGCTTGCCAGCCCACTCCTTCCCCCAGCTTGGGGCCTTCGGGCTGAGCGTAGCTCCTGTGTGGAGTGCCTGCCCCCTGGGGGTCAGTGCGCATCATAGCAACTGGTCGTTCCACTGTTTGGTTGATTTGCATATCAGGCTTTTATTATATAGGATGTGTAAGGAACTGCCAGACTTTCCTGCAGCCGCTGAGCATTTTCCGTTTTCTCTGGTGATGCTCAAGGTTCTGGTTTCTCCACATCCTGGGCAGCCTTTCTTCTCTTTAGATTATACTCCTCCTGGGTATGACATGGTCTCTCGTTGTAGTTCTGATGTGCATTTCTCTAACGGTTAATGAGGTTGAATATGTTATGTGCTTGTTCATTGTCAGTCTTTGGGGAAGTGTCTATTCAAGCCCTTGGCCCAGTTTTCACTGACTTGTTTGCCTTTTCCTGTCAGATTACAGGAGTTACCCATACATTATGGATACTAGAAATTGCGTGGGATTTTAGGTCCTTTGGGGAGAATTGCCACGTTAGTGTGGTGTCTTCCAGCCTGCGAGTAGAGAACGTGTGTGGTTTTAGGTCTTTAACATGGTAGTTGTGTCCGTTTCAATAGACAGCTTGACGTGCAGGCCGCGTTGCAGGGCTGCTGACGGCAGGAGGAAAGCCGGCTGTTTTCCCGCCACCTTCCTCAGAAAGGCAGCCACCACGTTACTGCGTTTATTTCAAGTAATTTCACTGCGAATAAAGTCTGTATTCAACAATGAAGCTTGAAAAGTATTTATAGTGTTAGTCCAAACCTAAAGCAAACCTTTTAAAAGGTGCCCTGGTCCCTAATAAAGTTCTCAGGCTATTTTGTGCCTGTTTCTCTGTGAGAACCCCGCGCGGTAGAGTTTTAGCAGCGTATCTGTGCCAGCTTTGTAACCACGTTTGAGGTAAGAACTATAATTACATTGTCAAAATAATATTTAGAGTATTATTTTCAGAGAATAATTACAGTGGTGTGACGAATATATTATGCTCATCAAATTTTGTGTAAACACAAGCATGAGTTATTTTAATTGAGTTATTGGTGTTATTTTTGGCTCTTATTCTCTGCTAATCTGTGAAAGCAGTGTTGGGATTTTTGAGGGGCTGGGGAGCATTGGCAGTATTTACATAGAGATCGCTCGATAAGCTGTCGGTAAGGGCGGACTGTCATTTGTCCGTGTCTGGCGCTTCTGTTGTTTCTGGGACATCTCTAACCTCGCTTCCCAGAACTGGCTCTGATTCACAGCGCTACGTCCGGTCCCGCTGACCGTTGGTCAGTCGGCTCTCGGACCAGCTTACGTGTTGCTGTTTCATGTGCTCACTTCCACAAAGTCTGAGTGTCAGCGTTCTCCAGCACTCACAGGCATATGTCATTCCGGTTATGCCTTAGCTTGAGGTTAAAACTGAAGAGTTTTTTATTGTAAGCATTTTATAGTTTTATTATAGAGTAATTTTTTAAAATCCCCCAAAACCAAAAGAAAAATAATCATCATTATGCAGACGGCATTAAACAAACACTTGACTAGTTTCCCAGTCATTTTTCAGCACCTGTAGGGTAGGTAGGGATGTGTAGGGTAGGTAGGGACGGGTAGGGATGTGTAGGGTGGGTATGTGCAGCTTCGTACCCTGCATCCTGGTTTAGATAGTGATAGTAACTTCATTTGGCTTTTCTTGGGACACTTTTTACATTTCAGTGTTTGGAGTTTGGGCCACGGTTTTGCAATTCTCTTTGAACCGGTGGGGGGTGGGTCTGAGTAAGGGGGTAGTGTGCCTGGTACCCGCCTAGCCTTTCACCAGGTCAGCGGCCAGGTGCCCAGCCCGGGTGTCGGCAGCAGGGTTTGAAGGGAAGGCCCAGGTCAGAGGCCGCAGCGCTGGGCGGGAGGGCAGGAGCTGCTCTCTTCAGCCAAGCAGCGGCCTAGGAACGGGCTGGGAGTCAGGCCCAGCGACTCTCCTGGCTGCTGCCGGGCGATCCTTCCACGGAGCAGAGTCTCCCTGCCCCGTCCCTGCGGCCTTTGCCTCCATGACCGGCCTTGGCTCCTGTCCCCGGAGGCACCGCTGTTGGCCAGCTGCACTGACGCCACTCACCACTCATGTCCCGAGTGAGCCGTGACCGCTGCCCTTGGGCACCTCCGGGTAAAGGGGATTAAGCCTCCCTGCTGTCAGTTGTCGGGTGAGGAGGGGACCCCGCTCGGCTGTGCTTCGAAGTGCTCCCGGGCCGGTCCCGGTGTTGACAGGCTGGTTGTCAGGCGGCCGCTGCGGTACCTGGAGCCCCGGGAGGACATTCTGTCCCCCCAGCCCCCCGTCCCCCTGCGCCTCTGCCGCCAAGGCTGGCCGTGCCCGGCCAGTGGAGACGTGGAGGGCCCAGCTTCTCTTCTGCAGAGCAGGCCCTGGAGGGTTCTTTGGAGCCGAGGGGCGCTGGGAACTGGTGTCCACTAAAAGCACGGCACACGTCATCTGGGAGAGGCTCCTGGAAGCTGGGTGCAGAGCCGGAAAGCGCCTTGGCTCCTGTCCGCCACATCCTCCCGACCCTGCGGTTCCCTCTGTCCCGCCTGTGGGAGGTGGGAGAGCATCGTGGATTGCAGACTCTGTGAACATGGCATACTTCGCAGTGCGTTGTACTTGAATATCTCCGTGTGGATTGGAAGTGACATTCGTCTCGGGGTCAGGGGACAGTTCCCTTCCTCCTTCCCGCTCCCGGCCGTCGTGCCTCGGCCTTGCTGCCAGGTCTGCAGGCCGTGTTGACAGGAAGGGAACACAGGCCGGTGGACTCGTTCCCCCCACAGGACGCTCTTGGTGTGCAGGCGCAGATAATTACAAGGTGCGCCAGGCTTTCTGTTGGTACTTATTTTAGGCCACAGAAGGCCCCGCTGGGCTTTGTGACCAGGAGTTTGTTTTGTTTCACATTATGAGCGGGTGTTAAATGTCACCAAATCTCTCCTCTGCAATATCGGGGTGATGGGATGGCTCTGTCCTCCACGGTTGACACACGGGTTTCTGAGGGGAAAGCAGCTTTGAAGGCAGGTGCATATGGACTCTCACGTGGTAGCGGGCGGTTCATACAGGGGCGTCAGTTCCCTTTTGGAGCCTGGCCTGTTTCTGGGGGTCGCAGTGCTGCTGGCGAGGAGTCGCCCCCTTTCTGTAGGATTCTCTGAAGAGCCGTGTGCACTGGAATTGCTGCGTCCTTGAATGTGGACTGGCCACATCTGGTCTGGGGTTTTCTCGTTGGGAAAATATTTGACTCCTGATTCCATTTCCTTCGTGGGTAGAGGACTCTTCAGGGTTTTCCTGGCTACTGTACGGGTTTTTAGAGTCAGTTCTTGTGAGTTAGTTCTCGGTTTGAGTCATTTTGCTTCATTTTCCCATGCTTTGGCTAATATCACTTGAGACACTCGGATGTTATTGGTAATTCTATGGTGTGTTCGCTTTTAGGCTGCGCGATCTCTAGCGGGGCCTCCTTTTCGTTTCTGCAAGTTTCTTTGTTCTCTGTGCCCTTTCTCTCTTGGTCAATCTCCCCACAGGATGGTCAGTGTTGAGCTTCTTCTTCTTCTTTTTTTTAATATATTTTATTGATTTGTTACAGAGGAAGGGAGAGGGATAGAGAGTTAGAAACACTGATGAGAGAGAGAAATCGATCAGCTGCCTCCTGCACGCCTCCCACTGGGGATGTGCCCGAAATTAAAGCACATGCCCTTGACCGGAATCGAACCTGGGACCCTTCAGTCCACAGGCTGACGCTCTGTCCACTGAGCCACACCGGTTTTGGCAGTATTGAGCTTCTTGATGAAATTAGTTTTGGGTTTGTTGATATTCTCAATTTTAGTGATTTCTTGTTCTTCCTCTTTAATTTTCTTCATTTTGGGGTGTTACTTTGCTGTTTTCTGGTTTCTGGAACAGAATGCTGACTTGTTTTCATTGCTTATCTTCCCAGCATATGCTTTTTAAAGCTACCGATTTCCCTGTGGTCCATGTCAGTTGTATCTAAAAAGTTTTAGTGTAGGATATTTTTGTTAACATTCGGTTTGAAATATTTTATTTGCATTATGATTGATTTCTTTTTGCCCCTGTGGGTTATTTAGAACTTATTCATTGTGTTAAAATTGTTAAAAACCACACATCTCTTTTCCTCGCAAATTCTCAGCGTTCCGCTGTGGCCTGCAGTTCTTGGGCAACATTGCCTCACGGAATGCAGATTCCCAGGCCATCGTGTGGGTGCACGCCTTCCCGGAACTCTTCCTGTGAGTATACTGCTGAGTCTTTCTGATTTCTGAGAAAACTGTGGTTATGTCATGCCGTTTACATGAAGTTCAGGAACAGGGAAATGAAACTTTGCCCTAGAAACGAGAAGGGTGGTTTGGGTCGGTACCAGCGGGGAGAGGGCGCGAGCCAGCGTTCTGGGGTTCGGGATGTCCCACATCCTCATCTGGGCAGTGACTGAATAGGTGTATTCCTGTCTACACTGCACTGGTTTTTGATTTGTGTCTTTTGTATGTCAGTGTCACTTTAAGAAATTAAAAGTTGGGTTAAGATGAGAAATATTGTCCTTAGCGGACACTGTAATTTATAAGCAAAAGCCATAAAACATGGAGTTGTGGGCAGTGGTTTAATCATTCATGAGTGTACTGAGCACTTCCTGTGCGCGGCCCAGTGCTGGCAGATGTGGAGAACGGTAGTGTGGGTACCGACCCGCGCCCCCAGCTTGGTTCGGGGACAGTGGTGATCTGCTTTGTGTGAGCAGCTCCGTCAGTGCCTGAGGATTGGAACACTGGGTACAGAGGGGAACGGGGGGGACAGGGAGGGAAGAGGAAAGCTTGTCTGGGAGTCGAGGCCTGCTTCCCCGTCCTGGCTGTGCTGCCACTGAAGGGGGTGACGTTAGTGTAGCAACATGGAAGCGGACAGCTGCTGCTCGGATGTCCCGAGCTGGGCATTGCTGCCAGGCGCCCTGTCCTGTGCCCAGCCCGGGGGCGCGGTGCCGTCCACGTTGGGCAGATGAGCAGCTGGAGCTGAGCGCTGATAACCGTAGCCCCCCGCTGCCTGAATCCCTCCTTCGCTGCCCGAATCCCTCCCTGGCTGCGCACATCCTGCTGGGGCACTTTAAAGTTACCTGTTTGCCTCAGGTAGTTCTCATGTCCTTCTCGTGCCCTGAGTAGCACCGTCACTCAGAGAAAAGTGGAGGTGAGGCATATACACCTGTCCTCTGTGATTAATGATAATGAGCGTAGGTGGAAGGAAAGAATTGTGGGGTCACGTTACAGAAGTATAAGGTTCATAACTTCTCCGGAAGAGTCTTCTGAAGTTTAAATGAAAAAATAAAACTCTGCCACAGGCATGACCATAACATAACTGACCGGAGCGAAATTGAGACCTTCCTAAGATCATGGCGGATGGACGAGACTTACAGGGAGGCTCCTGACTCCACATTTTACTGCTTGCCACTAGACCACCTTCCCTTAAACAGTGTGTCCTTTATGGCTATTAATGGTACTTACGTTGTGACTCGTTTTATATTGGCCTTTTTTTGCAATAAATAATGTACGTGTTTCAAAGCGTTGTAATTCTTTATTAAATTCTTAAAAATTCAGTATGTACTGAATTTGTTGTTGGGATTATTGTTATTTATTTGCTGCAGTCATATCTTACCATGTCGTTAAGTTGGGCTAACACTCTCATTTCTCTGTTTGGAAGGTC
>PVJN01047252.1:0-16100 GCA_004026805.1 Lasiurus borealis
ACCCTGTAATCCCACTCTTAGGAATTTATCCTAAGAAATCACAAACACCAATCAGAAAGGATTTATGCACCCCTATGTTCATAGCAGCACAATTTACAATAGCTACAATTTGGAAACAGCCTAGGTGCCCGTCAGCAGATGAGTGGATCAGAAAACAGTGGTACATCTACACAATGGAATTCTATGCTGCCATTAAAAAAAAGGAATTCTCACCATTTGCAGCAACCTGGATGGAACTGGAGAGCCTTATGCTTAGTGAAATAAGCCAGTCAATGAGGGAGAAGCATCACATGATCTCACTCATTGGTGGATAATAAAGAACATTATAAACTGATGAACAAAAGGATAGATACAGAGGCAGAAAAGCTTCAAACAGACAGTGAAATTACAACAGGAAGACTAAAGTTAGGTGAGGTAGATAAGAGATCAATCAAAGGACTTGTATGCATGCATATAAGCATAACCAATGGACATAGACACTGCAGGGGTTGGGGTATGCCTGGGAGGGAGGGGGGGCAATGGGGAGATATGTATGAAAAATTAATAATAAAATAAAATAAAATAAAATAAAAGGAAGAGAATGTAGCGAAACTAAACTGAGGAAAACTAAAAAAAAAAAAAAAAAAAAAAAAAAAAAAAAAAAAAAAAAAAAAAAGAATGTACACTGAGTTTGTTAGCATGAATTCGGATTGTTAGCCCCCCCCCAAAAAAATATCAGGGTTACATTGGAATTAGCCCTTTTTAGCCTTTTCAGTAATGGAATGGCTGTCCACAAATGACAAAATTCAAAAGTGACAAGGTTATAGATTTGATTAAAATGCAATTGATAAAAAAACCTCACTTTTCTATAAGATATAACATTCTGAGACATCAATCTCTTAGTAAATAATAATCCCAATAAAATGATATAGAGAACAACAACAAAAAATTTTATATATAAAGAATAACATGTGGCACATGGCTTTTTGCAAATGGTATATTGAAACTTGAAAATAAGTTGTAAAACCCTAATATGTGAAATGCAAATACCTAGAGTATCACTGGCAGATGCAGAGAATCGTCACTTGCCCAATGTCCCTCCCTGGCTGGACATATGCTATTCCTGAAAGTTTTCTGTTTGAACTTGGCTCTTAATCTGTGAAAGCTCCTTTCTGAAGTAGACTAAAATTTTTATAATAGTTAAAATATATGTATATAAACAGAACACAGTTATTAGTTTTTATTTGACAAAACTTCCCATGTGATTTTAAGTATATTAGATTGGCCTAATTTAGTGTAAAAATTTTTTAAAGAAGAGAGAATAAATCCTTTAGTCATTCCAGGGCCCTTGGAATGTCCCAAAGTCATCTCTCTGTCAAGGTCTTGAAAGTCACACTTGGAAAGATTGTCAAATATACTTAACCTAAAAATTATGTCACAAATTATTTGTAATTATTCTAAAAGACAATCAAACTTAAACCGGTTTTGATATTAAAAATTTGGTCGGCACCACAAAATTAATTCTTTTTTAATCAGGCCAATAAAATATTGTACCTTAAAGTTCCTCTCCTGAATATTCTGATATAGTTTAAGAAGCATCCAATAACCTCATTTTGCCAGGCCTGGAGACTGAAACCTCTGGCTTTCTTGCTCAAAGTAAAATGGCCCCCCTCTTTTTTTCCCCTTTTCTTTCTCCTCTCCCCCTCCCTTTCTGTATTAACCATTTACTTTGTCCTTGGTGGTAGGAGCACTCTCTCCATTTCCCCTGGGCTCCTGCTGTGACTTGCCAGGGCCTCTCTCCCTCCCTTCCTTTGGCTGTCTGCCAGCACCACTGGCTGAGGCCTCTCCCTCCTTTCTCCCAGCTAGCCCACCCCCTGGCCAAACTCCCAGAAGAACTCTGGTCAAGGGAACAATTTGCAGACTATGCTTTTATTATATAGGATGTATATATGTGATAAACATGTCATATATGGGGCAGTGAAAGCACAGGAGAAATAATAATTCATGGGTTTATTTGAAAGAGTCAGAGAAGGCCAGAAGATGTTTCTTTGTAATATGCATGGAGAAGATAAAGCATATGGAACAAACAGCATGTACAATATCATAAAACATGTGAGAACACACATGTTTGGCAACTATATATTTCATGGTTTTTCTAGAATATATGTTTTTAGAAAAGAAGAAAAAAATGATAAACAAAAAGTAATGGGCCAGTTATTAAAAATAATTGTATACCATGCCAACTATTCAGATTTATCCTATAGGACATGCAAGCATACAGAATAGTTTTGAACACATAAATCATTAAGATTTCACTTCAAAGAAATTATTCAACAATGCTAACAAAAATGGTAACTAATAGTATAAAGTAATAGATAATAATGAAGTGATATGTTATATCACTCTTTAATATTTAGGATAATATATAAAATAAACATCTGAGATGCTGAGAGTTTGTAGGCATTCTGGCCCTAAGGAAAGGTAAGCATGACATGATTCTTATACCAGAAAGCAATATCTTTTCAATAGTTTTATTACCTGGCCAATTGTGTGTGCACACTTTCTTCCCATAAATTAGGAAATTTGGTTGTTAATCTATAGGTCAGGTGCATTTTAAAAAATCATTTTGTACTTAAGTTCATAAGCATGGCTGATTTTTAGGCCATTATTTTCTTAATATTGCTTAGGTTGTTTGGTACCTTGAGGTCCTAGAAAATACATATATTTTTAAATACATTTTTATTGATTTTTTTACAGAAAGGAAGGGAGAGGGATAAAGAGTTAGAAACATCAATGAGGGAGAGACATCGATCAACCGCCTCTTGCATGCCCCCACTGGGGATGTGCCCACAACCAAGGTACATGCCCTTGACAGGAATAGAACCTGAGAACCATCAGTCTGAGACCAGTTTTGGCAAGAATACATATTATTGGGTACAGTAACTAATAGTGCCAAACTCTACTAGCATACAAATGCACATTTCCATTAGCAAGTGTCTACAGAGCAATTTTCAAGGAATGTCTTACAATACCAATTCTATTACTCAAAACATGACACTTACAAAACTTTATCTGATGAAGCCATATAACTAAACATTCAAAGATGATCTATACTAAAAAAAGGATAATATGCAAATTAGAGCAGACATCCTTCCAGACAAAGCCATAGCACTGCCTGAGGCTCAAGCAAGCCAAAGTTGGTGGCTGCCACTGCAAGGGCCAGTCCGAGGCTAAGGCAAGCCACAGTGGCTGCGAGGGGCCAAGGTGGACAGCAGTAGCTGCAGCACAGCCATGATGGGGGCATCATCTCCTGATCCCACAGAAAGAGGTCAGAGGCAGCAGCAGCAAGAGGTTATGGGGGGTGGTGCCTTCACCTGATCAGCCAGTCACCTCCCAAAGAGGAAGGCCAGATTGTGGCTTAAACTTGCTTCCCTCGGTGAACAGGGAGCAGGCCTAAGCCATCAATAGGACATCCCCTGAGGGCTCCCAGACTATGAGAGGGAGCAGGCTGGTCTGAGCAACCCTCACCCAGTGTATGAATTTTTGTGCACTGGGTCTCTAGTATAAATATAAATATAGATAATGCTAGAATCTTTTTCTACCTCCCTTGGGTCCATTCAAGCCACATATAGCAGATACTCATTCTTTCTTTTTTTTTTTTTTGTATTTTGTGATCATATGGCCAATGGAATAAAATTACTTACTGACGTTTTCAATTTGAAAAGCACTGATATATACTAGGTCCTTGAATAACAACTTTTCACTGTAACATTAATGAGAAAAACATTGTTTTCCATCCACAGCTGCTATATATCTCTGTGGAGTTTGCACATTTTCCCCATGGCTGTGTTGATTTTCTCTGGGTAGTCTGGTTTCCTCCTACATCCCAAAGATGTGCATGTTAGGTGAATTGGTATGTCTAAATTACCCTAATCTGAGTGAGTGTGTGTATGTGTGTCTGTGTGTGTGTGTATGTGTCTGCGCCCTTCAATGAAAGGGTGTCTGTTCAGAGTGAATATCTTGTGCTCAGAGCTACTGGGACACTGAATTGGAATAAATGAGTTGGAAAATAAAACTTTTTAATTAAAGTTTCCTAATTGTATATGTAGCTCATATTTATTTTAATATTTAATATAAAAGTGGGATCTTTAGAAGTTTGTTGGCTGTTATCAGCAATATGCCCCAGGAACTTAACTCTTGTTTATATAAATTAGCCTATGATAAAATTTATTTCCTTATGTAATTTCACTTAAAGTCACACTTTCCAAGAATCTATTAATGATGTTAACTGAGTGTTATAGAATATCAAGAAACTAGGAAAATTCCAGGACAAGCAGAATAAGGAAACAGATAGTTAAATGGCAGTTTGTGGCCACCTAGTAAATCCTATCTTCCCTAAACCAAGGACACTTAAAAGTAAATGGTTTTCACTTCTCCCCAACCAGAGTGTAAAGAGCTTAAATCACCCTACTCAGGTAACAGAAATCCACTTTAGTCCCATTTGCCAAACCTCGCCTCCCAACCAGGAAAGA
Organism: Lasiurus borealis; assembly: GCA_004026805.1. NCBI lineage: Eukaryota > Metazoa > Chordata > Mammalia > Chiroptera > Vespertilionidae > Lasiurus > Lasiurus borealis. The sequence goes on from PVJN01047252.1 coordinate 4,512, forward strand.
CAAATTAAGAGAATAAGTCTCATTTTGGTACAGCAGCATAAAGCTGATGACTATTCTATTGATCTGTCTCTATGACCTCCTCTAAACACCTAGCCCTTCCACTTCTTCCTATCATTCCCCCAAAGGTCTGCATCCCCTAATCTTTAAGGGACCTCATGAGACTCACAACCAGAGGAGCAATGGGCAGCTGCAGCTCATCCTGGGCAAACCCCAGGGGTTTCCCAGGATCTCTTTCTCTGTCTTCCCATTAAGCCAAAGCAGCCCAGCCCAGCTAGAACTTTAATGTGTAGGAGAGTAAAAATAATTTTACCTCTACCTTTCTAGGTTCTTGGCTGAGACCTGCCCCCATAATAAAAGACATTTGAACAGGAGAAAAACAGAAGTTTAATAATATGTATACCTCCAGTATACTTGGGAGAGATGCAGGAAAACTGAATAAATCTCCAAAACATCCCAAGCCACCAGTTTAAATGCCATCTCTAGTTAAAGACAAAATAAGGTGTGGGGGATTGGGGGGGGGGGAGAAGTCCAGGAAAAGCAGGGTAAGGTTGTTATGCAGGTTTAAGTCAGATTTAGTTATCTTTTTTTTTTTTTTTTTTACTGGTTTAGAGATGGAAGTACCCTTACAAATGGAGATTCCCTCACAAATGTAACTCTTGTTAAAGGATAAGTTTTACTTTGTTTTCAGAGCTTTTCCTATGTCTGTTATTTCTTAAATATAATCAGCTTAAAATAATCCTTATGTCAAAGAGGCCATTTTATGGTGGCATATTCTGTTTCACTTCAGTATAAACTAGAATACTGTAAACCAAAATTAATTTTAGAGTGTAATAAAAAATTTAAAACATTTATTTGAGCCATAGAAGCTGTGTTACTAAACTAATAGGGTTCATTTGCCTGAGAACACCGAAGCCCAGTAAAATTGGACCAGGAGTTTGTAACAAAGAAAATAAAGGTTTATTTAAGGAGATGGCTTCGATCTTAGAGACACAGGTAAGGTTTTGTTCTAAGATCTCCACAATGGCCTCTAGGGGATAGATTATACAGTGAAAAAAATCATTAGTATTGGGTTCTATATACTTCAGGTAGGGAATCTTTGCTCCCTTGTAGAGATGTATAGTTTTATGGCAGGGATTCTAGAACTATTTTAATTAGTAGAGCTTTTTGTGCATGTTCTGAGCAGGGGAATTGGAATACTAAGTCCCCAAGATCTGTTCAGCCTCCAAAAATAGGATTGCCTGCCACTTCCTTGCCTAGTCTTGACTTCTACTCTACATATTCCTCCTTTCTCCCCAACACCCCTCAACACACTAAAAACAACTTTAGGAAGCCCTGGATTGAGAGCAATTGCCAATCATTTTATTTCTCATTTAATATTAATTCAGCTATTTTAATGTTTAACAAGGATAGATCTACTTAGGGAAATGGGGGTGCATCATTGATTACAAGTGATAGTAAAGGACTGTGGACTCAGAGAAAAAAGATTAATTTGACGTGACAGGTAGCTTGCTAAGATGGGACTTTCCATAGTTAACTGAAGGCCCAAATTTTATATTAACAAGTCTAGCAGCCATTTGTTAACAGAGACTCCCCACCTACTCTGTATACCCAGAAGACCCTCAAACTGAACTCTTGCTTTCCAGCACTATGTCTTGCTTATTGTTGTAGTCTGAGTCAACCATTGCAATGACACCTTGATTTCTCTTTCTACCAAGAAACTGAGACATGCCCTGGACAATCAGAACTACACAAATTGTATCCTCATTTGCATCTACATCAACTAATCATACTTGTTTGATTTGGAAACTTCATTTGCATGGAATTGGAAACTTGGAGGGAACTTGCTCTATAAAAGATGGCCTCCTTTTTTGTTTCAAGGGAGCACAATTTAGGTTGCTACCTGAATCCATGTCTCCCAGGCTGCATCTGTAAACTGCACAGGAACTTCATTACTTTAGTATTGAAACCAAAAGGCATTGAATATTTCCCAAATGCTTGTTACACAGACAGTGCCCTGAGTCACAGTACCCTCTTGTCTACCTACCTGTCTTGTGTTATTTAGAGCTTCCTAGTGTTAATGTAAAAACATTCAAATCTGTAAAGAATTTTTATGAGTTTATTTGAGCCAAACTGTTGACAATTGCCAGGAAGCAGAATCTCAATGGATTGGGAGAATGATGGGTTTTCATCTATTTTTGTACATTGCGATCAAAGTAGGAAACATAGGTGGGTTACATGAAGTCTGTTAGTGATAGATTAGAAAGGTGGGAGAAAGCAAAGCAGAAGAAACCTTTGGGATTGGATAAAAAGTAAAATGATAGACATGTACCATAATTACTGTATTTTCCAGGGTATAAGATTACTTTTAACCCAGGAAAATCTTCTCAAAAGTGGGGGATCATCTTATATGCCAGGTGTCATCTTATAGGGTGAGTATATCCCAAACTCTATATTTTAACTGGAAAAGTTGGGGTCATCTTATATGCTGGAAAATATGGTAGTTGGGTATAGGATAGCCAACAGTTACCAAGTAACATGATAACAATAAAGGAATTTGTGGTATCTGTCCTGGTACCCAGGGACATTAGGGGGCCTGGAAAAAGGAAAATTACAAGTTACTCAAACATTTCTATAATAATAAAAGTGGAATATGCTAATTAGATAAGATAGCTGAACAACCTTCCAGATGTTATTCCCAATGTCCTTCTGGACAAAGCCCCACAGAGGGGGCAGAGCCAGAGGTGGTTAAGGGTGATGAGGCAGAGTGATTAGGGGTTATCAGGCAGGCAGACAGAGTGGTTAGGGGCAATCAGGAAGGCACACAGAGTAATTAGAGGTGATCAGGCAGGCAGGTGAGTGGTTAGGGGCAATGAAGCAAGCAAGCAGAGTTGTTAGGGTCAATGAGGCAGGCAGGCAAGTAAGCAGTTAGAAGTCAGTTGTTCCCAGATTGCAAAAGGGATGTCTGCCAGTTTAGGCTCTATCCCACAGGGATCCCTGTGAGATTGGCTCTAAACTGGCAGTCAGACATCCCCCAAGGGGTCCTGGATTGTGAGATGGTGCAGGTCGGGCTGAGGTTCCCCCTCTACTCCCCTGTGCATGAATTTTGTGCACTGAGCTTCTAGTGTTATCAGAGATGCAAAAAGAGAGATAGTCTCAGTTATGGTAAAGATTGACCTTGTCAGTGAAGATATCGGCCTAGGATGTAACTACCCACCATAACTGCTTTTAGTTAGTTTAATTTCAGACCACTTTTGTAGTTATTTTAGGTGTCTGAGTTTGCAAGATTGCCATGAAGGCCTTCCTTGAGTTTGTCAGGTTAGCATGTGTCCCCTTTTATCCACAGTAGCCTCTCAGTTTGAACTTGGCCTTTATGAACTCACAACAAATAAGGAATAACACCTTTCATAGCAGGTATCACCCAGGATCCTATTCTAGGTTAAAACTGAATGAAGATTCTGTTATCCTGTTTTCTTTTGTCTTATTGTAACTTTGACTTCTTTCTTGAACTTATTGTGAACCTATTCATTTAGTAACATGTTATTTAGCCTCCTTGTGTTTTCTCCTGTTTTGTTCTTATAAATGATTTATAATTTCACAATATTTTGCTCAGAGAAGATGCTTTTTATGATTTTAATCTTTTTAAATTTATAGAGATTTATTTTGTGTCCTAAAATGGTTTATCCAGAAAATATTTCATGTGCACTTGAAAAATAATGTATATTCTGCTGCTATCGTGTGAAATGCTCTGCAAACATCAATTAAATCTGTTTGATGTAGTGTGTTATTTAAGGCCACTGTTTCCTTGTTGTTTTTTTGTCTCTAAAATCTATTTATTAATGTGAATGTGGTATTACAATTCCTTACTATGACTGTATTACTGTCTATTTCTCCCTTTATGTCTATGAAATTTTACTTTATTTTCATTGTTGTTTTGTTGTTGTTTTTAATGTTTTTTAACTATATTTTTATTGATTTCAAAGAGGAAGAGAGAGGGAGAGAGAGATAGAAACATCAATGATGAGAATCATTGATCAGCTGCCTCCTGAACACCCCACACTGGGGGTTGAGCCTGAAACCTGGCATGTGCCCTGACTGGGAATCAAACTGTGACCTCCTGGTCCATAGCTTGATGCTTAAACCAACATATCACACCTGGCAAATCATGAAAATTTACTTTGTGTACATAGTGTGGCAAAGGTAGGTTTACAGTTGTTTATATTGAAAATAATACAATAAATAAAAATACTAAAGGGATAAACCCTCTGTTTTGTATACTCACAATTTTAAGCCTACTTTCACCCAGCCCTGTATGTAGATGCTCTTATGTTGGTTGCATACATTTTACATGGGTTATATCCTCTTGTTGCACTGGTTGTTTTATCATTAAGTAGTGTCTTTCTTTATCTCTTATAGATTTTGTTTTAAAGTAATTTTGTCTGATACACATATTGTTAGCCCAGCTTTTAAAATATATTTACATGAAATATCTTTTTTCCTCCCTTTACTTTCAATATGTGTGTCTTTTATTCTGAGGTAGGTCTCTTGTAGATAGTATATAGTGGGTTTGTGTTCTTATCCATTCAGCAATCTTATGTCTCTTTATTGGAATATTTAAGCCATTTATATTTCAGGTGATTATTGATAGTTATATATTTATTGCTATTTTATCCTTTATAGGTATGTCCCTCTTTTTACTTCTTTCTTTCCCTTAAAAAACTTCTTTTAACATTTCTTTTAAAAGTGGTTTGGTGGTAGTAAACCACTTTTTAAAAAAATGTGGTTATCTTTTGGTTGTCTGGAAAGCTCTTTACTTCTCTTTTATTTTTAAATGATAATTTTTCTGAGTAATGTAATCTTGGTTATAGGTTCTTGATTTTTATCACCTTGAATATTTCATGCCAATTGTCATTGACTTGAACCAGAGTCCCTCCCAAAAGGCCTGAAATGTTTTTAGTGAGAAATCAGGTGACAGTCTTATAGGAGTTCCCTTGTAAGTAACTAACTCTTTCTTCTGCTGCTTTTAAGATTCTTTTTCCTTTTTGCCATTTTTTAATGATGAATCTTGGTATGAGCCCATTTGGTTTTATATTGATTGGGACTCTGTGATTTCTCCACTTGTGTAATGTTTTTACCAGATTAGAAAAATTTTTAGTCATCAAGCCCTTGCTATATTTCTTCTGCTTCTTGTACTCCTATGATGCAGCTGTTGTTATGCTTAATGTTGTTCTAAAGTTCCCTTAAACTATCCTCCTTTTAAAAAATTCTTTCTTCTTTTTTTGCTCTGATTGACTGTTTTCTGTTACATTTTCTTTCAAATTGCTGGTTTGATTTTCTGCTTTACATATTCTGCTATTATTCCTTCTAATGTATTCTTTCTTTCAGATATTATATTTTCTACTTTTATGACTTTTAATGTTCCTTTTTATGCTATAGAAGTTCTCATTTAGTTCACTGAGCATCATTATAACTATTGGTTTGAATTCTATTTGGTAAACTGTTTGCCTCCGTTTTATTTAGTTATTTTTGTGTGGTGTGTGTGTGTGTGTGTGTGTGTGTGTGTGTTTGAGATTTCTCCTGTTTTGTCATTTGGGGCATTTCTTTTCCTCCTTATTTTGGCTGCCACTCTGTGTTTATTTCCCTGTATTAGTTAAATTTCTTGTTTCCCTGTCTCTGTAAAATGGCCTTTAGTAGTATGTGTCCTGTGGGACCCAATGGTACAGTCTCCCTGATCACCTGTGCTGGGTGCTTCAAGAATGTCCCATTTGCCCTAGCTGGTTTGACTCAGTGGATAGAGTGTTTACCTGTGGACTGAAGGGTCCCAAGTTCAATTCTGGTCAAGGGCACATGTGAGCTCAGTCCCCAGTAGGGGGTATGCAGCAAGCAGCTGATTAATGATTCCCTCTCATCATTGATGTTTCTCTCTCTCTCTCCCTCTCCCTTTTTCTCTGAAATCAATAAAATATCAATAAAGACTGTCCCTTTTGTGGGTTTTGTCAGCCCTCCTCTTGTAGCTGAATTTTTATCGCTGTTAGCCCATATATGCAAGGAGTTGATTTGAGGTTGGCTGACTGTATGAAATGCTGTGCAGGTGCTGACCACAGAAAATGAAATTTGCTTTAGCAAGGTCAGGTGCCTGCCAAGATCTCATTTTGGAAGTGACACTTGCAAAGCTAATTGGATCCTTCTCTCGTGTTGTTTGATGCTCTACTCTGGGTGTGTTGGTTCTAGGGCTTCTTGGGAGGGAGTCTGGTCAATGCCAAATGCTGCCTGTGACTGTTTCTGGTCAACTTGTTTGGAGCTCAAAAATGAAGGGAAGTCCCAGCACTGGTCAAGCATTCAATGAAAATGGCCTCTGCCTTAAAACCACAACATTTAGTGTGGCCAGGATTGTGCCTGGGAATCCTTGAGAGCCTATGCTCAGCAGGGTAAGAGTACTGGGAGTTGGGAAGGTGGGGCTAGTGGATCTCTCCTAAGGGAATGGCACCTGTCAGGCTCACAAGAAGGGCACCTGCCAATGGTGCCCACCCCATACAATTCTGCGTCTGCCACTCCCTGAGTTTGCCCAGACCTCTATACCAAGAATATCAAACTCATGGCCTGAGGGCCACATGTGGCTCACAATGAATATTTTTGTGGCCCAGCCAATACAACAGTAAGAAACGTTTTAATAAAAATTTTATAACAATTTTTACAATATCCTGTTATACATAATTATTAATAAAGAATTACAGCATTCGCTAATGACTGATTATGATAATCATGTTGTATTCATTTCCCTCATATGCCTTATGCACAAGCACACCATTTCTCTCCACTAATAATAGCAGTGAATATTTTAACAGCGATCGCCACATCATTAGTCTTGGACTGACTTGTTTGGAGTATGCAACAGGAAATATTCCTCTTTTAGAGAACAAGAAAAATGGGTTTATTTGTGTTACACTTATTAATTTTTGCAGTTATTCAGTGCCTGGTAAATTAATGTTCAAGAAAAATATTATTTTTATTAAAATGTTCCATTATTTGATGTTAATGATGATTCATTTATTTCAGCCCTTTGTATTCAGCATGTCTCTATCGAAATAAACTTATATTAATATGAAAATTGAAGCTTTTGTGTGTGTTTTTATGGCCCACATAAACTTAAACTTGCTTATTTGGTTAGTGTTAGCCTTTGAGTTTGACATGCTTGCTCTAGACCAGTGGTTCTCAACCTTCCTAATGCCGCGACCTTTTAATATAGTTCCTCATGTTGTGGTGATCCCCAACCAAAAAATTATTTCCGTTGCTACTTCGTAACTGTAATTTTGCTACTGTTAATGAATCCTAATGTAAATATCTGTGTTTTCCAATGGTCTTAGAGTCTGTAGCAGCGGTTCTCAACCTGTGGGTCGCCTAAGACTATCAACTTTTTCAAAATCCTTACCCTTAGTTATTTTCCTGAAGAGAAAGTCCTCATTAAAGAGACATGGATTTTGTTCTCTGTTCTCTTACAGGATTAATACTAGCATAGCTAGTATGTTTATAAATATTGATTTATTTGATAAATACCCTTGTATCAGATATTGTTACATAGCAGAGAGAAAGGTTATAGAGGAATAAAATATAGGCCAGCAATTTTATTTCTAGAATTACACAAAAACACCAATATCAAGTTCAAAGACTATTTAAAAGATGTTTGTATTGAATTTTAGTGAGAAAGGGAGAGGAAGAGAGAAATAGGAATATTAATGAGAGAGAAATATCGATTAGCTGCCTCCTGCACACCCACTTCTGAGTTGTAATTTAACCAGTGACCTCTTGGTTCATGAGTTGACACTCAACCACTGAGTCACACTGGCCAAGCTCAAAGCCATAGTGATTCTACTCCAGCCCAATTCCTATACATTACAAATGAGAAAACTGAGGCTTTGAAAATAAATCAGTTCAAGTGCACCTGGACAGTGAAAATACTGGAATTAATAACTATGTATGGTATCATATGGGTACTAGATTTATTGGGGTGATCACTTAGTATGTTATATAAAGTCCAATCTCTGGGTTATACACCTAAAACTAATTCTCTATAATGTTCTATGGCAACTGTAATTGACAAAAATTATTTAATATAAAAAAGAAAAGTAAATAATGAAACAAGACCCAGTCTCTGGATTCCTACTCCATTATTCTTTATACTTCTTCATACTATTTAAATTTTTTCCCAAAGGATGGAGAAAATCCAAGATACCATTAAAGATTGCTTGATATCCTATGCAGCCAGGAAACATCATGAAGACATTGAGTGTCTGAGGTTATGGATGGAGGCAAGGACAACTTAAAAATGAGAAATGGAATGTCATGCAATTGCAAAATAAGCCTCAACCCCTGGAATAGCTATATCTATTATAAGATTGCTAAAAGAATGTGCTTGGTTGGCATTTTGAAAACTTAATAAAAGAGGATAATGCACATTATTCTTCCTGGGCTGTGTTGTTTTAATCCACTCACTTATTGAAGAACATCTGAGATAATTATAGGTCTTGTTTTTTATGAGTAAAGATGTGATGACTATTCATTTATAGATTTTTGTATAAACACTAGAGGCCCAGTGCACAGATTCATGCACCTGTGGCGTCTTTCAGCCTGGCCTGTGCCCTCTCACAATCCTGGACCTTTTGGGAGATGTCAGAGAGCTGGTTTCAGCCCAATCGCCCAAGGCCATGCCAAGGGACCCCACTGGTGCATGAATCCATGCACCCAGCCTCTAGTATGCATTTAAGATCTTTGCTTAATCTCTTCCCGCTCCCCCTCCCCCCTTAACTTTTAGATTCATCAGTCTGTTCCATGTTCCATGTTCCATGTTTCCATGCCTGTGGTTTCAACTCCTGTGTTGAGCATCTGCCCCCTGGTGGATAGTGTGCATCATAGCTACCAGTTGGCTGGTCATTTAGGCATAGATAGATAGATAGATAGATAGGTAGATAGATAGTTTTAATTTCTCTTTGCTTAATGTTCAAGAGTGCAATTGTTGTCCGGCTTGTGTAGCTCAGTGGTTTAGCATAGAACTTTGAACCAGGAGGTCACTGATCAAATCCCAGTCAGGGCACAAACCCTGGTTTCAGTCTTTTTTTTTTTTGTAAATAATAAAATTATTAATTTCCTATATCTTTTTATTTATTTTTTATTTTTTAAAATCAATTAATTAATTTTTTCCCCTACTGCCCTCCCCACCCTACCCCCGGTACATGCCCTCATCCATCTCCCCCCCAGGCCCCACATTGCCCTGTATCCACTGGCTATGCCTACACATACATGCATACAAGTCCTTTGGTTAATCTCCTACAGGCCCCTCCCTCCCAAGCTTCCCTGCCTAACCACTGTAGCACGACAGTCTGTTCATTGCTTCTTTACCTCTGCATCTGCTTCCCTCCCACCCCCTGATTCTTGTCTTTTCTTTAAAAAATATACTTTATTGATTTTTTACAGAGAGGAAGGGAGAGAGATAGAAAGTCAGAAACATTGATGAGAGAGAGACATCGATCAGCCACCTCCTGCACGCCCCACAGTGGAGATGTGCCCGCAAGCAAGGTACATGCCCCCGACCAGAATTCAACCTGGGACCTTTCAGTCCGAAAGCCAACACTCTATACACTGAGCCAAACCCGTCTCGGCTGATTCTTGTCTTTAAAAACATCTTGCCCCTGTAGGCTAGAAATAAACCCATAAGAGCAAAAGAAAAATGATTGAGTCCCAATTTCAATGTCTGATAGCTTTGACTCCTAGTTTCAAAGTCAAACAGTTCCTTAACTGTACATGTCATCAAATGTATCTGGATAGTGGACAAATAGTGGCAATGCCAGTCTGACCCTCTCTGGTTTGGTCCTAGGCATCCTGTAGCGATGCACTGCTTCTGAATGCTCCCATGGCAAGGCGTTGTCAGCATCTTTGATCTCTGGACTGTTTCTCCTCTTGCCTTCATGGTAGATGCAGGTCCTTTTTATTTTTGCCTACCTTTGGATTATTTTGACAACATGTGTGTTTTTCATGGGTGTCTTGCTGACAGTATTACAAATGGAAATCAATTTTCTAAAGTGAAAATTTTCTAGATGTAATTTATTTACCAGATGTTTTTCCTTACATGATATTATCCTACCCCCCCCTTTTTTTTTGATTAATGGAGAATTTGGTAAATTTTTAATGCAATCTTGATAACTTTGAATTTTAATTTTTTGCACACAAATATGCCTGTTTTATGTTCATTACATATTAAGCAATTTTACCATGAGATGACCTATCAATATAAATTTTAATTAATACTTTAGAAACAGCTTTTTGTCCAGTACACTTAAATTTTCTTGGATGTTCGCTTATTTCAGTTCATCAATTTAAATTAATCTGAAAGCTTGATAACTCTTTTACGTCAAATTTAATACTCTACCAACAATCTTAGATTAATCTGTATATATTAGTGGAAAGGTTTAATTGTGTTGAGTAGGCACTGAGCATTCCTACTGCTAGGCTGAGTTTAGATATAGGGCAGCTGCGGTCATCATGTTTCTGTCTGTTACCTGGGTCCTGACTTGAGCTGAGCCATGTCTCTCTCTGTTATCTGTGTCCCGATCTGTGCTCAGTATGGGAAGGGAGGTAGCCATGGGGGCAGGAGACCACCCTCAGAAGGGGTGAAGGTTTAGACCCCTGCAAGGTTGGTGGGGGGGTGAGGGTCTGTGCCCCACCTCTGTTGATCCCCAAGTTCTCTCCTGATGGCCCCTCAAAGACTGTGCCTTTCTTAGGTTGTTCTTTCCCTGAGAAATCTTACCTCTCTCTGACTAACCAGTCATCCTCCAGGGCCAAGCAGGATGTTGTGAGGTTCAGTTATATCTCCTTGGTAGCCTATGCCCCCGTGGCCTCCACGCCCAGCACCTGCCTTGAGGATCCCCTCGCCTGCTGGAGGGGGCCCTGGCACTGATCACTTATCTCAGGGAATTCAGGTTCCTTCTCCAGGGAGGGCCCAGCTCACACCATTTGGTGAAAGACATATCCATTATATCAGCCACCTCGAGGCTTCAACCTCAGCGTGAATAGAGAGCTCAGGATACAGCTGAGGGCCATGGGCTTGTGAGAAGAGGGTCCATCTTGGCAATAGAGGAAAGAGGAGCCAGTATAGAATGCTCAACTGCTTTCGCAGTGCCTTAATTCCTTCTGAAAGGGATTAAATCCTTTCATGTCCTCTTTTTAAATTGCTGATAAACATTCAAAGAATTAGTTTGTATGTTTTTTGGGATAGTTGTACAATGTGCTGTTGTGAAATATCAAAATTAAATGATATTGTAGGATAATATCATGTAAAAATATTCTTCGCTCTAGATCGTGGCAATTCAATTTCAAACAGGCTGTCAATTTCTTTTTGTAACTTTTTTTTTAATTAAATCTTTATTATTCAGATTATTACATTTGTTTCTCTTTTTTCCCCTCCATAGCACCCCTCCACCCAGCTCCCACCCTCCCTCTGCCCTTAGCTCCCTCCCATTGATCTCATCCATAGGTGTATGATTTTTGTCCAGTCTCTCCCTGTACACCCTTCACCCCTTTACCCCTAAGAATTAACAGTCC
>PVJN01047253.1:0-16097 GCA_004026805.1 Lasiurus borealis
TGCAATCTATTTTTTGTTGATTCTGAGTGGTTTTGTTGCTATTCTTCTCCCTAATTTTACGTTAAGTTGTCATCTAACTCTTAGGTTTATAAAATGGAGTAGGCAAAAGAAGAAACAACCGGTCTTGCCTGTGGTCAGCTCAGCTAGAAATCAGGACACTTGGGAAGTTCCTCCTGAAGGCACTGGTCCCTGTTCCTGCGCTCACCCTTACAGCTCGGACGCTGCCCCGGGAAGCCTGGGGCGGGCAGGGATGCTCCCAGTTCCATTTGTCACAGCAAACAAAGGGAAGGACGCAAGGCGCCTTTCGGACATGTGTTCGGAAAGACGTGGAATCCCTTTGGAAGTTTCAGATTCATCTTCAGCCACAGCTTTGAAAAATTAATCCAGGAGGTGTGGAAATATTTTCCAGCCCTTCGCCTGAAATAAATGGCTCTGTCAGGGTGAGTGTGCTAAGAGAAAATTTCCTCTAGCTCACATCTCTTGAATTTCCGAGTCGCGCAGAGGCAGAGTACTTTTGCATCTTTAATGGCGCAGCTGTGTTTCTTTTTAAGCTGTTGGAGGGAGAAGGTGAAGGTTTTATTTAGTTTCCATCTCTCCACTGAAAATCCCCACCTAAGTCACGCACGTTGCTTACCTTTTTCACTAGATTACTTAACTCACTAATAACAATTATTTTAAAGTCCCTGTCGGATAGTTCTACCATCTTGGTCCTCTTTGGGTCTGGTTCTTTGGACAGCTTTATGTGATGGTGGTGGGTTGTTTACTCTTGTTTTTATTTTATTTTATTTTATATATTTTATTGATTTTTCACAGAGAGGAAAGGAAAGAGAGAGAAAGGGTCAGAAACATGGATGAGAGAGAGACATCGATCAACTGCCTTCTGCACAACCCCGAATGGGGATGTGCCCGCAACCAAGGTACGCGCCTTTGACCGGAATCGAACCCGGGACCTTCCAGTCCACAGGCCGACGCTCTATCCACTGAGCCAAACCGGTTTCGGCACTCATTTTGTTGTGTTTTGTTTTTCTTTCCTGGTAAACTTTGGTTGGATGATGCAGAGAAACAGGAGGCTGGGTAAATGTCGTGTCCAGGAATGGACACCCCGCTTCTTCTGTCAGGCCATGCCTGTGGGAGGTGACTCGCTTTGGTCCTTGGGCTCGGTTTGGGTTTTGCTAGACTTCCCTTCCGCACAACACAGACTCAGATGCCTCCTGCTACTGTGTCATTACTGGGGGGCTCGGGGACTGAGGTTTTCTCCCACTTCCCCCCTTAACCTGTGCTGCCAGCAGGCCCTGCTGCCTGTGCTGCCGAGGAGGCCTCCCCCAGCGGGGATTCTCTCTGCTTGTGTGAGGTGCTGCTTCTTGATGGGCAGTAGGGTTCTCCCGACCCCCGGCCCAGCCTCAGTGTCAGCCAGGCCCATTTGTGGCGCCTTCTCAGAGTCCCTGCTTCTTCCGCCTGTGGCAGCTGTGTGCTGCAGGAACCTTGGGTTGGAGAGTGCCATCCCCTTCTCTTAGTGGTAGCTGACCTCTGCGTGGTGTCAGTGCAGGATCCTGACCTGAGTACGTTTTCTTGCTTGTCCTCCAGGGACCGGTGGCTTTTGCTTCTGCTCACACACGGCGTGTGGCCTTGTGTGGGCTTGCTGGCGGGAGGGCGGCCTACCCCTGGCACAGCAGTGGGCTGCGGTGGCTTCCTCAGTGCAGGGCTGGGATGTAGCTCTCAGGAGCTGTGGCCTCAGCCCTCCCCAGTGGCAGGCTGCCTTGCCATCCTCTCTCCCAGAGGCCGTGCATCGGTGACTGACCCTGGGCTGGGAGCATTTTCCGCTCCTCCCCCAGCAGTTGAAAGCCTTCGCTTTGGATAAGAAAAAAGTCCAAGAAATGGGCAGGGGTTTTAGGCGTGTGCTGTTCAGGACTCTCTTAGGTTTCCTTCCCTGCCTCAGTCTTTCTCAAAAATACTCAGTAGAATAGAACTTGTCAATAAATGCGACTGCCCTGTGTTTGGAGCTTCCACATTGCTTTACTAGCCCACACGCAGTTTTAAGAATTTATTAAAATTTTGGCTGCTTTTATGATAGCCACCTCTCCCTCCTGTACTCTTCCAAAGCTGACATCATGTGTGCCCATCTCTCCTGGAGGGGCTCGTCACCTGAAATTTTGTTTTCTCCCTCAAACATACGTCCCTCATCTTTCATCTTTTAAAATTCTGTCTACAAGATGCAATCATCATTATTAAATGATCATTTGCCCCTTTAACTTCGTGGGTTGGAAGATTTGGAAAGTTCCGTGTGCTTCCTTGTGCCTGTGAGGCAGTACTGTTGGGCGGGTTTGTTCTTTCAACAAACATTTGACTGACTCCTCTTTGACAGGCACCGTGCTAGAGGCTGGGAATGCAGTGTGAGCAAAGCCAGATGCATTCCCACGCCCATGGTCTCTGCAGAGTACTGTCCCCTTCCTTGGAAGCATAGGGAATGGTTGCTATACTTGTCATTATAAAGTTCTGTCCCACTCCCATTTGATGTATTTTTATTATTTCTAACTCTATTATCTGACCAGTTGGATTTCTTGAGATCCCACTCTGTCTTCTTCTCCCATTCCCAAAACAGAACGTGTTGAAGGCATTCTAATGTAAGTGATGAAGACCCTAAGAGGACAGGATGGATGTAAGGAGAGAGCTAACATCTTCTGATTGTCTGTTTTGACTTCATAAAAAAGAAGCTTCATAAACCTTATCAGTCATCAAAGCTTCATTAAATAGGCATAGGAACTTCATCTTACAGATTTCAAACTTGAAATTGTGCAAGATGCTCATAGCCATGGCTCTTTATACTGTACTGCACTGGCTTCCTTTAAACTTGTATTATTGCTTTAGCTTTATGGTATTGAAAATCAGAGACATTAAGTACATTTAATTGGTGTATAAACTGAAGTAGTAATTTCAATTTAAAGTATCTATTTGCTTATGGTCTTTTTAAGTAGGCCTAACCCTTGCCCTTTAGGAACTTTATTATTCTCATGTTTGAAAGGATTCTAGGAACTCTGTAATTTATATGCTTTGGAGCATGCATGTTTTATAAACTTATGGTGGTATTTGCTTCATGAAGAAAGGTTAAACACTTTGTCCACAGTTTTGTTGGTATGCCAGGTTCACATGTGACTTAACTCTTCAACTGTGTAGCTCCCACAGTTAGGGTGACTGGGGCTTTTGCACAGCTGTCAAGAATCCCTCATTTAAACTTTACAGATAGAGATAAATGAGGCTCATGTTTTAGGGGAGAAACCCCCCAAACGTAAGGTTTTGCATTTGGGTATGGCCAGGAGGATGCTGCAAACTTCTTTCTCTCTACCAACAAGTGGCTGCCGTTGCATTCTGGAGGGGCTGTAAATTACAATGTTTTAAACACTTAAAGGTGTTACAGGGGTCCTGCAGAAACAATTAAGCCTGAGAAGTTCGCTTTTCCTCAGGCTGAAACACTTGAGCTATGATTATTGGCAAAGCTTGCTTCCGTAGAGTGACTTGCCATTTGGTGTACAGAGGGAGATGATTTGAGACATCATAAATGAGAAGCTCTGTCCTACAATTGGCTGGTATTCTAGGTGGATTTGTTACCAATCGTTGTTTCCTATAAATCCCAAAGGCTGGTGTCTCCACTGTGATTAAATAGGAACATAAAGCTTTGAAATTCTTAAGTTTGAGCATGGTTTAATTTGAATATGATTTAAAATAAAAGAACATAGGATGATGGACCCATCTCGGTAGAAAAGAAAGTAAATTTTAGGATGTGTGTGATTATGTGTGGGCTCATGCTTCTTAGTGCATTTTTATACCTCTCAGTTTATTTAAAAAGAACTATTTTCCAAAACTTACCATGTGCTGATACTCTGAATTCTCTGGAATGGAATAGGGGAAGATCTGAGTTTAGAGTTAGAGTTAAGATTCATGGATTTTAGTTGTGACTCTGCCGCGTAACATCTTTGTATCTCACATATGAAATGACACTTGTATGTATCTGCTCCGAATAAGGGACAAGCTGGTTATAAAGAGCAGAGGTGATCATGGATACAAAAGAGCTTTGCTGCAGGTAAAACATTCTTACATTTGCAAGGATGCCAATAAAAAAAGAAAGAAAAGAAAGCCTATTTCTACACCCAGGGAACTCATAATCTAGCTGGAGAGAGAAAAGTGATCATGTGAAATAACAGTAAAACAATTATAGGACAGTATATCACAGGACTAACCTGTAAGGTAAAAGCTGTAAGTGCTGTGAAATTTCATAGTAATGGGAGATTGTTGATATTTGGGGTGATCGATTAAGGTTTCATAGAGAAGAGAGATTCTTTCAGGTCTCATAAATTGTAAACATTTTGACTAGATAGGGGTTAGAGGAAGCAGCAACATGGATTTACACAGGAGTGAGGTTGGAGAAGCAGCAGCAGACAGCCAGCCGGCCCCCAGGCTGTAGCCAGATGGGAAACTACATGACAGCTGAAGTCAGATGCCTTTGGAAGCTAAATCTGTTTCAGCTTTTCATTGAATAGGAGAAATTCTCATTGTGATGCTTTTGCCTTTTTCCCATAATTAGTGGAGAGGATAGTCACATAACTCAGAAGTACTCTCGGACTTTAATGAATTGAGGACTTGCCCAGCAACAGAGCCAAAGTTGGCAAGTCTAGACTAGAAAGTATCTTTTTCCTCCACTTCTTTGGGTTATGCTTCCAATTTCCTCTGTTAAATTTTCATAATTCACCTATGGGTAAATCCTAATGGTCTTTGATTTTGAGTGGAATTGTAGGTCTCAATGAAGTTGAGATCATCTAGACCAGCATCCTGCTTTGTGAATAACTTGAGTTTTAAAGTCTTCTTGGCTAAGAAGCTGTCATTTTTCAGAAGACTGTCTTGGACGATGACAGAGTAGCTGGTATTGAAATAATGACTCCTACCAAAAAAAAAAAAAAAAAAAAAAAGAAGAAGAAGAAAGAAAGAAAGGAAGAAAAAGAAGTATAAAAGCTTATTAAAATAGATAAAACATCTATTTTATGGAGCTTTGAAGAGCAACCAATACAGTCAGTACTTGAGGGACTGGGATTCCTGAGAGAAAGAAAGCACACTCAGGTGAACTACATTTTCACTCTAGTCTTTTCCGTGATGGCATATTCTAATTCACAACATAGGGGTATAGAGTCATAGCAGAAAGCAGTAGTCCCACAGGGCTGAGAGCTGGAGTTAAGGCTTATGAAGGTGTTTGAAATTTAAAAGACAGAATCCATAGAAAAGGGGGACCACAGGAAAGTAAGAAAAAATGGGCATGCAATGTCCCTTGAGGTTTTGTCAACTTCCAAGGTGCACATGATCAGAGCAAGACTAAGAGTCTCTGCATAAAGAAACAACTGGGTGTCTAACAAGCTGTGTAAATCATATAGTGCTGGCAAGATAAAGGTGTGTCCAGGCCTGCCAAGATGGAAGGGTCCTCGTAATTAACCCAGGCTTTAACTGAAAGCTCCAAGGGGCCATGTCTAAAAAGTAAGAAAAAGCTAAAAAAAGTTGGCCCTAACAAAACTTAAAACCAACCACTAACAGGATTAAAGTGTTCTCACTGCATTCGCTGTGCCTGACAGAATATATTACACTCTTAGGAGGAAGATAATCTGGATCATCCAGAACCTTGATAGTTTTTAATATACAGAATAGCTAGCAAATGAAAATTCAAGAGGCATGCTAGAATTTGAAACCAAATGACAAAATAAAGAGACAAAACAGATAGTAGAAAGAAACCTATATGTGATTCAGATATCGGTGTTATCTGTCAGAAACTGTGTTCAATAAAATAGAAGGATTTCAACAAAGATATGAAATCTGCTTTAAAAAAGTCAAATGAGAATGCTAAAAGTGAAAAATGTAAGAACTGAAAGTAAGAATTCAACACATGAGTTTAATAGCAGTTAAGACACACACAAAAAGAAGAGAGGATTTTTGGACCATGAGAAAATTGGTAGAAAATATCCAGATTGGAGCACACAGAGAAAAAAATACAGAAAAGAGAATAAGAGACATGGGATGCAATGGAAACATTTCATATGTGTTGTGTTTGGAGCCCTAGAAGAAGAGGAAAGTGACAGAACCAATATTTAAAGAAATATTGGCTGAGAGTTTTCTAAAAACAGTGAAAGACATCAAACTACAGAGAAGCTCTGCACTCTGTAGTAATATAAATGCAAAGAGCCAAATCTAGGTACGTCATGTTGAACTGTTGTAAGCCAAAGACAGAGAAAGCTTAACTGCAGTTAGAATTAAAAGGCACATTGTCTTCAATGGAGCACCAATAAGTCAAACAGCTTTTATTTATTAGCAAAAATTGCATGAAGCCAGAAGACAATGAAATTGTATTTATAATGTGCTGGGGAAAATGACTCCTAGCCTGAAATTCTCTCTTTAGCAAAGACATACTTCTAAAACCAATGTGGTGGGGGAAAGAAATTTTCAAACAAATAAAAATTAGAATTTGCTGTCAGCTGACCTGCAGCAAAAAACCCCCACAAAAAACAACAAGTTCTTCAAGCAGCAGAAAGATAATTTGAGATGAAAGCTCAAATGTGCATGAAGAAATGAAGAATATCAGAAAAGGAAAATATATGATAAATGTAAATGAAAATTTACTTTAAAAATCAATAATAATGTCTTATGCTATTGAAAATATGTAGAAGAAAAATATTTGGCACCGATAATGCAATAGATGGGAGAGAATAAACAGAGGTTTTCTTTACTGTTTGGTAAGTTGTGAAATTACTAATTTGAAGTATAATATCATACATAAATCAATGATGCTTACTTTAATTGCTAGGATAGCTACAAAAGAATAACAAAAGACTAAAAAGCCAGCAATCTAATGAAGAAGAAAAAACATGAAATAATAATTAAAATTTGATCAATTTTAAAGTTAAGAAAGGAGAAATAAAGGACCAAAGAATAGATGAAAACAACTGAATAATCACACTGTAAATGGGACTATATGTATAATTGGAAAGTTGAAGATTTTTGAATGGGATAAAATATTAAGATCTATTTATGTTCTTTTTACAAGAGACAAGCCTTGAGAACACAAATTTGAAAGTAATAGTGTAGAAATAAACACATACATATGTGCACGCACAAGCAGAAAACAGTAAGAGCACTGAATATTTAAACAGCACTGATAATCAGCTTTACTTGATAATTATACACTAGAGGGCCTGATGCACGAAATTTGTGCACTGTTGGGAGGAGGGGTGGTCCCTCAACTCACCTCCGCCTTCTTGCAGTCAGGGACCCCTCAGGGGAAAGTCCATCTGCCAGCTTAGGCCCGATCACCAAGGGGATCGAAGCCAGCAGTCAGACATCCTCCCACTGTACGGGGCTTTCGCAGTCCGGGACCCCTCACTCCTTACCGCCCGCCCGCCTGCAATGAGGTGGGAGAGGCTTCTGCCACTGCCGAGGCACTCACCACCCTTGAGCCCAGCTTCTAGCTGAGTGGCATTCCCCTGATGGGAGCACACTGACCACCAGGGGGCAGTTCTTGCATTGAGCATCTGCCCCCTGGTGGTTAGTGCACATCATAATGATGGGTTGTTCTGTCGTTTGGTCAATTTGCATATTAGGGTTTTATTATATAGGGATTATAATCATCAACTGCAGAATAACCTTTTAATAGATTATTTACAAGAATAAAGTAAGTGCGTAGGCCACAAATCAAGTTTAAATAAATTAAAGAGTATTGAAAGAACACTTACATTCTCTGATCTCAGTGCAGTCAAAGTAGAAATCAGTAACAGAGAAATAGAAAATCCCAAAATGTTTGGAAATTAAACAATATACTTCTAAAATGACTCATGGTCAAAGAGGACATCACAGTGGCAATTAGATAATTTTAACCTAAATTATAATGAAAATGAAATACAACTGTCCAGTATGCATTTAAAATAGTGGATAGAGGTAAATTTATAGCTTGAAATGCACATAGTAGAAACAAATATTGAAATTAGTTATCTCAACTTCTACCTTAAGAAACTGAATACCAGGTGAACTCAAGTGTTCCAAAATGAAAGAAAGGAAATGACTAAAATAAGAGCAGAAAGGAAAAAGTAGAGAAAATTATATGATAAAAAATATCAACAAAACAAAAAATTATTTGAAGATTATTAAAATTGATAAACCTTACTAAGACTCACATGCAAAGAGGAAACACATATTCCTCATATCATGAATAAAATGTGTATTACTGCAGATTCTATAAGCATTAAACAGATGTTAACACATACTTTCAGTCTAATTAACTATTTAAAATGAACATAGTCCTTGAAAAATACTACTTACAAAACTGATCCATACATGACGATACACACAATTACATGTCTATGAAAGAAAATTAATCCATGATTTAAAACCACACACAAGGAACACTTAGCCCATATGGCTTTTTTGATGAACTCTTCTAAACCTTTCAAGGAAGAAATAATGCCAATCTTACATAAAATATCTCAAAGAATAGAAAAAGGAGTATTTTTCAACTCATTTTATGAGGCGAGCATAATCCTAATACCAAAATCTGACTTAAATATTATAAGAGTTGAGCAAAAGTGGTTAGAGGGAAAAGAGTCAATGTTATTTGATTCCATTTCTATGACATTTAGTAGTGGACACATTAGAAATCAAAAGAATGATTTGCTCTTAGAGGGATGATGGAGGCACAGCAAAAGGGAATCTTTTGGGATGCTGGAATGTTCTCTGTATTTACCTAGGTAATACTTCTCAGTATGTACATATGTGTAAATTCAGTGAGCTGTGCACTTAAGATTTATGCACTTTATGTATGTCATACCTTTAAAAAGACTATAAACTCGCTCTGGTGTAACCATGAAGTTTTCATCATCATAAAATTTCTCTTATATCTGCATTCAACCCAGTGCATGGGTCCCTTGCTCACTCACATTCTGTTTTGATTGCATTGATGAAGGCACACTTCTGAGGGAGCTGTTGTGAACAGCAGGTAGCACGTGCCGTAGGCTGCCCCCTCTTTGGGATAAAGGAATTCCACAGACCCAGCATCAGGGACGATAGAGCAGCTACTTCTTCCGCTCTCTCTCACTTGTTTGCTGGCTTAAAACAGTGTTGGTTTCTTTGCAGGCGCGGTGGTTCTGGGAAGCGTACTTCCAGTCAATTAAAGCCATTGCCCTGGCCACCCTGCAGATTATCAATGACCGCATTTACCCCTACGCTGCCATCTCCTATGAAGAGTGGAATGACCCTCCGACTGTGGTAAGTGAATTCCAATGCTAGCCACGTGGGGCACGGTCCAGCTGTTGGGATGGGACAAAGGAAAATGTACTGAATTTGTAAAGGTTATTTAAATTCTAGTTTTCTAAAATGAAAGTGTGCTGTTATACTTGGGGTCCGATGAGGCCGCCTTAATTCTAAAATGATGATAAGAGTAAAAAATACAAAAGCAGCGGCTCCTAGTTTAAGTGTGCTTAGGAAGATGGTATGTTTATTGCAGAGATCAGTGTGAAGGCTTGGGTCTTGTTGGAAATGAAGCCTTCCTGATGACTTGTAATAGCAGTGCCTAGAACTCTTGAAAAGTTTCTGTCAATTCCTTAATAATAATAGTTTCTATCTTAAGTGCTTATGCTCTGCCAAGGACTGGGCTACATGCTTTGCATGGATTATTTCAATGAATATTTCTTTTAAAAGTATATATATATATTTTATTGATTTGTTACAGAGAGGAAGAGAGAGAGATAGGGAGTTAAAAACATCAATGAGAGAGAAACATCAGTCAGCTGTCTCCTGCATACCCCCTGCTGGGGATGTGCCCACAACCAACGTATATGCTCTTGACTAGAATTGAACCTGGGACCCTTCAGTTTTCAGGCCAATGATCTGTCCACTGAGCCAAACCCGTTAGGCACAATGAATACTTCTAACACCCTACGAGGAAAGTAGCCAGCGAAGGTGACCTAGAGGCAGCATGGAATGCCACGTCACTTGCAGAGGTCCCTGGGTATTTCCCACAGAGCGGTGAGATGATCAGAAGCTGTCCTCAGGGCTTCTTCCTTGCTCGAAGGAGTCACAAGGCCCTTGTGGCATTGCGGGGATTGTGGGGTGGCCACACTTCTTTCACATGGAATATGCCTGAGGCTGAGGGGCCGGCAGTTACTGCTTCCTAGCTGCTTTGGCGCACCTGGCTGTCTGGTTCATAGACCTCCAGCTTTCATGTAAGATAACTCCATTCCTCATTCTAATCATTGCTCCCCTACCGGCCAGCCCTCCTTGTCTCCAGATTCGACCTTCTCAATAGTGCTGTATGCTGCTGCCTCGTTAATCTTCATACAGGACTCTCCTTTTCTCCCTTCCTCCCTTCTTCCCTCCTTTCCTTCCCTCCTCCAATCTTGAGTAAAGAGTTGCCAAGTGTCAGGCATTCCACCAGGTGCTGAGAATATAGAAAGAGAAGCCAGTCCTTGCCCTCAAAAGAATGCTCCACTACCTGGGGAAGCCAGTGAGTGTGAAGTACTCTCAGAGAGCGGCATACAGAATGCTGTGGGAGCACAGGATGAGGCAGCCCTCCTAAGTGGGAGGGGTCACAACACTTCCTAAAGGGATGCCTGAGAGGAAGCAAATATAGGCTTCGGGCTAAAAACGAACAAAACCAAACCTTTCTGTTCTGCTTGAGGTAAAGTTTACTTCTGTTCATCTCCTTCCTTGAATCCATTACCAAAGATAAACTTACAGAATGTTTGTAATCACACATAAGCATCTATATATATAAAAGCTTAAGTGACTGACCAACTGGTAGCTATGATGTGCAATGACCACTAGGGGGCAGATGCTCAATGCAGGAGCTGCCGAGCTGCAATGACTTGGCAGCTGTGGTTTTTGGGTGACGCACGTGGAACCAGAGAGAAGGGAGCCCTATTTGGGGTGCATCAACCAAAAAATGCCCTCTCCCAATCCAGAACCCCCTCTGGGGATGTTGGAGAGCCAATTTCGACCTGATTCCTGCAGGCCAGGCTGAAGGACCCCACCAGTGCACGAATCCGTGCACCGGGCTTCTAGTAGTTACGTAATTTCAGAACACAAATGGGATTATACAACACACATTGTTCTCACCTTGTCTTTTTTGCTTTAATAAATCATGGACTTATTTCCATTTCATTCTGGATGGTATACAATTGGTTGTCTATGTCCACTGGTTTTAATTTTCTGAGTTTTGCATTTGTGGATTCAACCAATTACAGATCAAAATTATTTTTTAAAAGTCCCAGAAAGTTTCAAAAAGCAAAATTTTAATTTGCCACAGGCTGAGCATTATACTGAATCCACAGGAATGAAGTGATATGTTATGTAGGGCATCCCTGCCATCATCTATATGCAAATATAGATTATATGCGAACAATAGGCCATTTTATATAAGGGACTGGAGCATCTGCAGATTTGGGGCCCTTCCCTGGGGGAGAGTCCTAGACCAATCCCCTGCTGTACCAGAGGATGATTGCACTTCAGTTTTAAGGATGGCTATATAGTATTCCAGTTAGGTGTATCCTACATAGCAGATCTGTTATTGATAGAAATTTAGATTGCATCCCTCCTTCCCCTCATTTTCAAGCAGTAATACAAGGGATATTCTTCCATATATGTTTGCACATAAATGTGTGAATTTAGTTATGGAATTAATTTTAGCTAAGAAATTGCTTAAAGAATAAACACATTTTGATGTTGATAGATATTAAGAAATTGTCCTTTCAAATGACTATACCAACTTATAGTTCACCAATAACATTTTGATTATTCTGGTTCTCCTTGCCTTCTATAATCCTGAATACTTGAATTTTTGCTCATGTACTAGGTAAAGTTGATCTTACATGTATATTTTAAATGGAAGGTTGATGTTTCTGTCAGTTCCCCTCGGAATACACGTATAAATCTGGTTTGCATTTTGATTTGCCACATTGAATTTTTAGATTTTTAGATTCATTCTGTAGGTTTTTATTGAGTGCCTGCCACATTCCAGACAGTATTCCTAGTACTTGAAATGTATCTGTGAACAAAGCAGAGAAAGTCCATGCCTTTGGGGAGTTTACATCGCTATCTGGAAGCAAGGTTTGTTTTTGTAGTAGAATTTTAACCTTTTTCTTCATAAGTCTTGAAACATTTTCTTAGATATTATATCTTTCTTAGGCTCTTATAAAGGAACTAGAGGCCCTTTGCACGAAGAGATTCATGCAATAGACTGTCTTTCTCTTAGCTTCCAGCACTGGTTTTCCTCTGGCACCCAGGACCCAGGTCTTTGCTCCTGCCAGAGTCTGCAACCCGGGTATATGCCCTTGACCGGAATTGAACTCGGGATCCTTCAGTCCATATGCCGACACCCTATCCACTGAGCCAAAACGGCCAAGGCACCTTTTTGGCTTTTGTATATAAATTGTCTATTCTTTTACTGAATTCTACAATTGTCTCATTTTAAAAATTTGATTCTCTTATGTTTTCTAGATATATAATCATATCTACAAATGCTAATTTTTGCTTCCATTTCCCAACATTTGAACCTTTTACTTTTACTTTTTTTTTCATCTAATTGCATTGGTTAGTACTTCTAGAACAGCAGTTCTCAACCTGTGGGTCGCGACTTCTTTGGGGGTCGAATGACCCTTTCACAGAGGTCGCCTAAGACTATTGGAAAACACCTATTTCCCATGGTCTTAGGAACCAACACACCGCTCCTTGGTGTAGCAAAATGTAGCAATGTAGTTTACTGTTGTCATATTAAGACTGTTACCCATGCTACACCACGATTCAAAACAAAATTTCATTTATTTGTAATTAGAAGAAATAAATATTTCACAATATATAATTACATATTGTTTTTGTGATTAATCACTATGCTTTACTTATGTTCAATTTGTAACAATGAAAATACATCCTGCATATCAGATATTTACATTACAGTTCATAACAGGAGCAAAATTACATTATGAAGTAGCAACGGAAATAATTTTATGGTTGGGGGTCACCACCACATGAGGAATTGTATTAAAGGGTCGCGGCATTAGGAAGGTTGAGAACCACTGTTCTAGAACAATGTTAAATGTAATTTGAGTGTTAAAAGAGAAGAGTAGATATCTAGTCAGAGGAAGGGGGAAAGTTAGTTTTTATCCAGAAGGAACAGCAAATTCAGAAGTGCAGAGGGGTGAAGAGAGGACGGTATTTTAAGGAACTTCAAGGTCAGTGTGGCAGAAGTGAAGGAGACTTGTGAGGGAGCAGCAGAGGATGTAGCCTGGAGCGATCACCAAATACCTTGTGTCTTACTGAAGGCGTTGGAGTGTTATCTGCAGATAACAGGAAATCACTGAAACATTTAAGCGGGAGTAATGTGGTGAGATTGTGTTTTAGATCAGTCTTTACATCAGTGTGGAGAATGGATCGACTGCAGTGGGACAAGACTGGAGACAGGAGACTATTTGGGGAGTCTAGGTGAGACCTAATAGAGGGTAAATTTGAGCAATATTCTGGAGAACTGACTGTCTGAACTGGCAAAAGAAGGTGCTTAGGAAAATTGAGGTAAATGGTGTAGTTTGTCCAGACAGAGAATGTGGGCACATGAGGTGTTGGGTGAGGTTGGCATGGAGTTCAAACTCAGTCTGACTGCAGAGCCTTCCTCAGTTTGCCTCCAGTCTGCATTTTTAGCTTCATTTCTTTCTGTTCTTTAACAGAATTCTAGATTTCTTTGTTCTTCCTGTGAATACTCTGTGCCTTTGTGACTGTTGGTCCTTTCACTAAGATGCCTTTCATCACCGTTGCCTTTAATTGTCCACATTTGATCCAGATTTCATTGATCCGCTCCTATATCCCTTCTGCTGTGAGGTTTTCCAGGATCCCTAAGCAGGAAGTAACTCTTAAAGCATATTATCTGTATTTCTTTCCTATCCCTTGTATAGAAGCACAATCCCCTGTATGATTTTGAAGGGGCCTTCTGCATTATCTTTGTATTCCTCACAATACCCAGGACAATTTATTCAGAGGAAGATTGAGATCTCAGGATTTGAGCCATCCAACTCTCATTCACACTAATGTGGCATCCATTATATTATTGGACACTCACCTATGGGAAGGTGGGAAGGATCAGTTCTTTCTCTGCTGTAAAGCTCATGTAAGAGATTCACGGAGACTAACGACTTATCTAAGATCATGTAATTGGCAAGTTTTGTAAGCAAGTGAGAACCCAGGTCTTCCACTTGTAGATGATTTTGAATCGCTTATGGAATTTTATAGGAGCCTTTGAGCCTCCTCAGGGCTGAAGCATTTCCACTATTTCAAGCATGTGGTACAAGTTTGAGACAAAGACCATCACATCTGTTCTTCTGCTTGGGAATTCCTGCAGGTGGGATGGTCATGACCCAGCCAGAAAGTGTGGGCACAGTGGGACTTGATTCGGGACTTTTATCTAAAGCACTAAGGAAAGTGTTAATAAACGGTTGGGATTTTGTCTTCCGTGAGAATATAAAGTAGAAGAAAATAGGACATGAAATTTTGCAGTTTTGAAATAGATGTGCTTTCATTTAGGACAAATTGGTCAAATTTGGGAAAGAACGTAATATAAAAAGCATAAATCCTGATATGCATTTGGAACATATATGCCAAATTTTTATGTTGAACTCTTTCTTAAATAGTCCTTTTCAGGGAAATTTAGTGCTTCTCACATTTCTAGGTTCTCAGGTGAGTTTGACATTCTGCATCTTCAGGGAAAGAAACTGGCCTGAGGGGTGATGATTTATTTATAGTTCACTTGCTCCTCCCCTTCAGAAATACTAACCCACTCTAGATATGATTTTTACTAGGAACCCCACTTGCAGGAGAGTCTCCCTTCTGGATTCCATCAACTTTACAATATCAGAGACCCTGAGGTGAGAGTAGGCATGGACCTTGATGACTAAATCAAGGGACTTTTCAAACATATGCTTTCAGGGCCTGTAGGCATGCCCTGAGCTTGCTCAGGCCGGAGAGAAAGGGAGAGTGGAACTCTATTTTGGCCAGATGCTGCTGCCTGAATCTAATGTTATAAAAAAACAAACAAACAGCCTGGCTCCTGTGACTCAGTGGTTGAGCATTGACCTAGGAAACAAGAGGTCACAGGTCCATTCCCATCAGGGCCCATGCCCGGGTGGCTGGCTCAATCTCCAGTAGGGGGCATGCAGGAATTGGTGATGTTTCTCTCTTATTGATGTTTCCATGGCCCTCTCTCCCTTCCTCTCTCAAAAGTCAATAAAAAAAAAAAACCCATAAATAACAAAAGCCATTATGTGGATTATGGAGAGAGTGTGGGGTGGCTTTGCAGAAACCAAGTATTTGCGTCACCAGATGCCCTGTCATTCTTTCCTGTAACCAAGCAGGAGACCGATCACATTATCCGTGTTGTGTCACACTCTCAAAACTTGAAAAAGTCTGACAGAATAATTCTCGAGCATGACTTTAAGAAGCAGATCTGTTGGTTAGAGACATTGGCCTTTTGTTTGGAATCTCTTCTTTGGGAGGAATTTCTCACCAAGCTAAGGTTGTTTAGGAGAGGATGAGTTTGTTTTTAACATTCATTTTCTTCGCTCCTCATGTCAAGAGTGTCTGTTTTTTACTACCTTTCCATTTTCGTTTTCTCCCCCTTTTTTGCACATACCAGCAAAACTTTATCATCTCCCCAAATACTCCACACCTGTATCACTCCAAATGTTACTGTCGAGGAGAGGAGCCAAGATGGCGGCATAGGTAAACACCTACACTGCTGCCTCGCACAACAATTTCAAAACTACAACTAAAAGACAGAACAGACATCATCCAGAACCACAGGAAAGCTGGCTGAGTGGAAATTCTACAGCTAGAAGGAAAGAGACGGGCTCACGGACACCCAGAGGAACTGCAAAAAGCTGAGGTACAGAGACGCGCGCGCTGAGAGAGCGGGTGCCCGAGTACCTGGCTGGCTTTCTCTGACGGGAGGGAAACGGAGACTCCCAACGGCATTGAACCCCTTATCCTACGACATTAAACCCCAGATCCAGCTGAAACTCATACGGGGGGAGTTTGGACTGTGA